>LRSR01011879.1:0-11361 GCA_001579985.1 Hypsibius dujardini
TCGGATTTTTTTTCTTCCATTCGGATCTTTTTTAATCCGCCTGGCATTTCGCCTCCACCCATCGTCGCCATGCTGGAAGATGGATCGGTGGATGAGGGGGAGCTCGACCTGGAGGGAATGCAGCTGGGTGTGAGCGGAGCGCCGGGTCAGAAGAAGAAGGGAAACACTTTACCAGTATGGTACGTTTCTCTTCCCGCAATTCTGATGGTGAAGCCGGCGGCTAAACGAACAGTTTCTCCTGCAGGGGAAACGAGAAAACCATGAATATCAACAATATGATCCTCACCAACATCCAGCAGTCGCCTTACTACAAGGTCAAACTGGCGGAATTCAAGACGTACCATGAAGTGAGTTTTGCGTTCATTTAAATGGTCGATTAATTGATTGGTTTATGTGCGCTTCAACGGTTAATTGATCCGTTGATTGGTCTGTTGATTGATTAGCTTATTTGCGCTTGAATGTTTGATTGATCGGTTGATTGATCTGTTGATTGATTGATTTGTGTGCGCTTCATTGGTTGATTGATCGGTTGATTGGTCTGTTGATTTGTGTACGCTTCAGTGGTCGATTGATCGGTTGATTGGTCTGTTGATTTGTGTACGCTTCTGTGGTTGATTCATCTGTTGATTGATTGGTTTGTGTGTTGTTTCTTACAGGTTGTGGATCAGATCTATTATAACGTAAGTCTTCGTTTTGCCAAACAAACAACGCGAGCGATATTGTTTTAAAGTAATTAAAATGTCTTTAACAGGTCAATCATTTGGAGCCGTGGGAACGGGGAAGTCGGAAGACGTCCGGCCAGATCGGGATGTGTGGCGGTGTAAGTTCCTCAAATCTATTTATCCACACCTCGGGGTGTGGATGGATAATTTCGGTGTACGCTGTCAGTACAGAATGGGTTGGGTGTTTAGGTGCGGGGTGTCGGGGCGGGAGGCATTGTCTCCTCGGCGTTCTGCCTGCTGTACAAGCTCTTCACCATCAAACTCACGCGTAACCAGCTGAACGGCCTCCTCAACCACGAAGACTCGCCGTACCTCCGCGGCATCGGATTCTTGTATATCCGGTTCTGTCAGCCGCCCACGGACCTCTGGGAGCTCCTCGAACCGTATCTTGACGATCCAGAGGTAGGAGGGTGAATGTTCTCAGACAGACAGACATCGACATACAGACAGGTATGCAGACAGACAAACAGACAGACAGACAGACAGACAGAGAGACAGACAGAGAGACAGACAGAGAGACAGACAGAAAGATAGGCAGAGAGACAGAGAGACAGACAGAGAGACAGAGAGACAGACAGATAGGGAGCCAGACCGACAGACAGACAGGCGGGCAGATAGGCAGGCAGGCAGACAGATAGACAGACAGACAAATAGACAGATAGACAGATAGGGAGCCAGGCAGACAGGCATGCAGGCAGGCGTGCAGATAGGCAGACAGCTTTTCCACGGGATTGCTCGTGAAGTAACCTTCTTTTGTGGCAAACTTTCATGGCGTTTATCTCGGATTTTAGATGGTCGATCCGAAAGCTGGTGGGGGAGATAACCAACCGATGGGACAGTTAGTGCACCACCTCCTCTCACGGCTCGATTGGTACGGAACGCTGTTTCCCCGCGTTCCCGTGCCGGTGCAGAAGGTGCTTGATGCGAAACTCAAAGAACGCCGGATTCAACAGCAGAATGACCGATTCCCGCAGGCTGCACGCCGGCAGGAGGAATCGGTCCGGGCGGAGCCGAGCAAACGGTAAGTCTTTTGCCCCTTTTGGTGTTGTCACCGGAGCATTAGAGGTCTATAGTTTCGTCTCTGTCTGTGTCGGTCTGCACGTCTGTCTATCAGTCTGTCTGTCTATCTCCATGTTTGTGCATCTTTCGGTATGACTGCCCGCCTGCCTGTCGACTGTCTAGGACGTCTGTCTATCAGTCTGTCGGTCTATCTCCATGTCTGTGCATCTTTCGGTATGACTGCCCGCCTGCCTGTCGAGTGTCTAGCCGTACCCATGCAGGTCTTTGCTTTTTGTCCATCTTGTCTGCCCGCAACTGTCGTCCTTGTGTCAATCTCCCAATCGTTTGTCTTTAGCCATGTGCAACGTTTTCAGTAAGGGGGCTTTCTTTGACATTCTCAGCTGACCGTTCTCTTCTTTCTAGGGATTCTCCGCAGGTTGCAGGGGAGAAAGAAACGCGCAGAAGGTCGGTTGATGAAGTGTCGAACAGTGAGTGTGTTAGCGCTGCGCTCTCAGACCGAACCTTCGTAGCCGCGTTTGCTCTAAATCGTCTCTTAAAGAACCAAGTATTCTCACACGTTATTTTCCTTGGCCGTAGAACTCGATCTCGCTCGCCGGTCCGCCGCCGCGACCGCGAGGACCGACCACGCGTCGTCGACTCTCCTGACCGTAGTGTAAAGCGGGATGATCGAGGCGCCAGACGGGGAACGGACCGTTCGAACGATTCGCGTCGTGACGATCGGCGTCGTTCACCGGATCGGCGCGATCGGAGAAGACCGTCGCCGGCGGTCCGTCTACCCTCTCCCCGACGGGATCGTGACGAGCGGAATGGCGATCGCGGCTCCTCTTCCGGCTATCGTGATCGTCCACGAAGCGATCACCAAAATGGCGAGAGAAAACGGGAGGGCGTGCCAGCGGGTGGCAAAGCCAAGTCCTCGGACGACTTTGCGGAGCTGCTGGAGCGGGAAAAGGACCGGCAGCGTTTGGGGAAGAAGGAGGAAAGCGCGGGGGAGAAGAACAATGCTAGTGCGCGCGCCGAGTAAGTTACAGACACACACACAGACACACAGATAGACACACAGACACACAGACACAGACACACAGCCAGACACACAGACACACAGCCAGACACACAGACCGACAGCCATACAGACAGACAGACAGATAGATAGATTGACAGACAGACATACAGATAGACACACAGACAGACAGACATACAGATAGACACACAGACAGACAGACAGACAGACAGACAGACGGGCGGGCTAGGCATGAGAGTTGAATGGCGAGTCCTGATGGATTTCTGTCTTTTAGACCGACTGTGAAGAAGGATCAACGAAGCCGTTCTTCTTCGTCTGAAAGCGGACGCGCCTCTGACAGCTCCGGCACTATCAAGCGCCGGGAGAAGGAGGAGAGCGAACGGAAGCACCGCCACAAGAAGCACAAATCGTCTCGTCACCATCAGGCCGACCAAGCCGGTGGTTCGGGAAGCGCCGGCAGCGGTCGACGGGAGTCGAAGGATCGCTCCGAGAAGACGCCACGGAAACGATCGCGCTCGCCTGATCCACGGCGAGTTGTGAAGCGCGACTGCTCTTGAAGGGAGCTGGACATTCTTTCTACCTTTTATTCTTCGGTTGTTGTTGTGGTTTGTATCCATCCCACATCGCGTTTCGAGAGACGTTATCGGCGGCGAATTGAGAGACTTTTCCATCATCCGCGGACAACTGACCTTTCCATCTGAATTTTACTCGCATCAGTGTCATGAGTGAAATTTTCACCGCTTTCACTTTCGTTTAGAAACGGACCGTCCGTGCTTCAGTAAGATCATCAATCAATGAACTCACGAGTACTGTCACTGCTTCAGTGCTTGCGAGATAATCAATCAATCAATAGAGCAATCAATCAATCAATCGACTTCAATCAAGCAATCAATCATCAATCAATCAAGCAATCAATCGGGTATAAGTAATCAATCAATCAAGTGATCAGTCGGGTTTAAGTAATCAATCAATCAAGTGATCAATCGGGTTTAAGCAATCAATCAATCAAGCGATCGATTGGGTTTAAGTAATCAATCAATCAAGCGATCAATTGGGTGTAAGCATACATTCAGTGTATTGATACCACGTGGCGGATAGGAAATGACTTGTGTTCTAATCAAGACTTCAGAATCTTTTCGGCAAAATGTGTTTTTTAAATTTTACTAACTTGCTTTAAGAAAATGATAGATCTACCAATTCTGGAAGCGGAAATGTAAACAAACCGTTCGGCCAATGAAAAATGCGATTTTCGTAAAGCTCCGCCTCCTGACGCGGCATTGAGCCAATCAACCGCGGCATTCAGTCAGCTGCTCTAGCAACTTGCACACAACGCAACTTTCGTAACGCCAGTCAGCTGTGCAATCGCTTTCCGATCGAGAAAAAGCTTTTTCGAGAAAAACGTTTGCGCCATCCTCGCTCGTTTGACCATCTTGCCTTTCCACTTCCGACAGAGGAATAATAATCTGCTACACAGAGGAGGAATACCGCCCTTCATCGCCTGTTTCATCGGACGTGCATTTCTTTTCACGCTGCACTTTCGCCCCATTTTTGTGATCTTTGAAAAGGAATTTTTTCTGCGTTTTTCCCTGAGAAAATCCCTTTTCCATCATTATGATGACGTCACTGGCGATGATGACGTCACTGCGTTTTGCCTGAGAAAAATAATAAAAATAATAGAAATCCCCACAGAAAAAGGTATGCCTGAGTGTGATTCCTCAAATTGCTCCCCCGTTTTTACGGTCTTAAATTGAGCGTCTCTTCTTCAACCGGGGAAAGTTCTTCCGAGAAGATTTTTGAGCGGTGAATGGGAAGATTCTTCTGAAGACGTCTCTCTCCCAAAAAATTGTTCATCTTTCCAGTTCTGCATCAACGGAATTGTTACTGCTGATTTCCAAGTCGACCAGAGGTGGAGATTGGGATTGTTCGCAGTGGGAAGTTGATGGTGAGGGCGTTTTGTGGAGAAGTTTCGGAAAGATTATTCAAATTTTCCTCAGCAAATAATCTCGAAGACGTTTGTCGCGTTTTCCCCCCAAAAATGTCTGATCCAGACGCATTCTAACTAAATTCGAAAAGTATTTTACACATTAAATTTGAAATTGTTGGGGAAGACAGAACGGAAACGGAAACGGAAGTTGCTTGTTTGGGGAAGAAATCTCGAAGGCGTCTCTCAGCGTGTGTCTCATTCCTCTCACCCCGCGCATGTCTGAATGTGATCGAGACGTTTTCTAGTGAAATTATCAAAGTATTTATAATTTGAATCGAACCATCAAAGTAAGATGTTGCAAGGGAAGTTGCTCGTTTTGGGAGAAGAAGTCTCGAGGACGTCTCTAATTGTCTTCTTCCTTCCTTCCTTCCTTCCTTCCGCAGGCATGGCTCAAGATCTCCGTTGGAATCGACTGACGAAAGATCCTCGCGTCTGAGGTCCAATCTCGAATCTGACCGCGCCTGAATCACACACCATGGGTGCGAAACCGAGCACGCAACAGCCGATTCGTCCACGCTCAGACACATTTCCACATGGAAACTCGACCACGACAGCCGCGTCTTCCAACGGCGCCGCCAGCGGCACGTCCACGCCATTCCACCATCCGGGCGGCGCGGCCGGCCCGTCGCAGCGACATTCCTCCGGTTCGCGGGTCGGTGCGACGAGCGCGGACGCCGCGGCTGTCCGACGACTGCGGAGTATGTCCGCCGTGGAGGCCCTGACAGCCTCACAACGCCACCACCACCGGCAGCATCATAACCGCTCCACGCTCTCCGGCTCGGACAGCGACGACAGCTCCCCGGAAACGGAGAACTCGCAATACGCACATGTCGTGAGGATTCCCGGATCCTTGCCGTTGCGGCTCTTCCAGTTGGCTGGTAAGTGTGCGGTATGCCGTGTGATTGATTGGTTGATTGGTTAACATGTAACCCAATGCTGATGCCATGTGGTTGGTTGATTGATTGACTAATATGCAACCCAATGCTGATGCCGTGTGGTCGGTTGATTGATTGATTGGTTAACTTGCAACCTGATGTTAATGCCGTGTGGTAATTGTATGCATTGATTGATCGATGGATTGATTGATTGCCATTAGACTTTTTTGCTTGCGTTTATTAGCTCAATTTCGGACTTGGATAGATTAAGTGATCACACACTCACACGAAGCAAGAGCGAGATTACATCTCACCAGATCGAAATCGCGTTTCTCAATTGAGTCCTATTACGAAACCCGACCGGGAGACGGAAAATCGATCGAGGCGCTGGTTGTTGGCCGTAACAGATAAATTAGTCCTACTTGGAGGAGCACGTGATGTGCCGTGCGAAGTGCCCGTCGTGCGCGTGCGGTGTGCTTCACATTGACTGTAACCAAGCGATTCCAACGGCCAGCTTAGCCCCGCCCCCGGGCCGTTTGCCCGTCGTGCGCGTGCGGTGTGCTTCACATTGACTGTAGCGAAGCGATTTCAACGGCCAGCTTAGCCCCGCCCCCGGGCCGTTTGCCCGTCTTGCGCGTGCGGTGTGCTTCACATTGACTGTAGCGAAGCGATTCCAACGGCCAGCTTAGCCCCGCCCCCGGGCTGTTTGCCCACCACTCAGTCTGAATTGCCCAAGCATGTACCGTTGAAAATCTGCCATTTCTGTTTGGAATGCCCGAAATGTTTTTTACCGAAAACCGAAGAAATATAATTTCGGAGCGATGGTCTTTGCCTCGTGGATTGTCTCAGCGAGAATTGGCCAGAGCGGAGAAAATCGGGAGAGGCCACCTTCCATCGGTGGCTTACGGAAGAGATTCTCGCTTGATTGATCTCTTGATTGAAGATTTGTCACGATCAATTTAGCATGTGGGCCATCGGTAAGTTGCTTGATTTAAGATTTGTCACGATCAATTTAGCGTGTGGGCCATTGGTAAGTTGCTTGATTGAAGATTTGTGACGAACACTTTAGCGTGTGAGCCGTTGGTAAGTTGCTTGATTGAAGATTTGTGACGATCAATTTAGCGTGTGGGCCATTGGTAAGTTGCTTGATTGAAGACCGACGCGCATTTCAATTCCGACTTTGCGGCGATTTGAGATTTATTTTTTTCCGGGCTGTAAAATAAAACATTTTGCGATAAATGAGCTTTAGGATGAATTTAAAATATTTATTTTGTGTTTTTGCGCCAGAAGGAGTTTTCTCCTTGCGAATTCCCCGTAAAGTTTGGTCGGACTTTTCTGTTCCCGGAAAATCTTAATCGTATTTCAACTGACTCGTATTGTGCTTTTGTCGCTTTTATAGGTATCAAGTGTCCTGTTTGCAACAAGCAAATCACTTCAGACAATGTGGAACTACATCTGGTGGAGTGCCTAACGAAACCGCGGATAATATACAACGGTACGGATCGATTGATTGATTGACCGACTATACTCAACTGCTGTCTTAAGCCAGTAGACAGACAGACATACCGACAGAGACGCAGACACACATACATACAGACAGACACACAGACACACTGACAAACAGACAGACAGACAAACAGACACACAGATAGACGGACAGACAGACACACAGACAGACACACAGACAGACGGACAGGCAGGCAGACAGACGGACAGGCAGACAGACACACAGACACACAGACACACAGACAGACGGACAGGCAGACTGACTGACTGACTGACTTGATGGATGATTAGGTGAAGCATGACTGCCCTGGTATTGGTTGATTGATTCATTGAGCATTGATAGCACGACTGATTGGAAGTCCTTTCTCTATGTTGAGTGCGCTACTGTATGGTTTCAGTTCCTCCGTGAATGGGATTGAAATGATCGTATCAAATACGTCCCTCCCATGTTGCTCATATTTTCCTGTAATATTTGCTCACTTTGCTTTCGCTTCTTTGCAGAGGAGGTATTGATTGAGCCTAAAGGAGAATGTATCATTTGTTTTGACGACATGGCCCACGGACAGACGATCGCCCGGCTTCCCTGCCTCTGTATCTACCACAAACGGTATGCAAACACTCCCTCGCTGTATTACGGATCAACTTTTCTTGTCTTGATTACTCCTAATGGATTTTGATCGTCTTGGGCTTGCGTTAAAACGATGTCGTCGGTTTCCATCTTTACGGTGCCTTCTTCATGATCTATTGCCTGAGCTTGTCTGTCTGCCTGCCTGTCTGTCTGTCTGTCTGCCTGTCTATCTGCCTGTCTGTCTCTCTGTCTATCTGCCTGTCTGTCTCTTTGCCTGTCTGTCTGTCTGTCTGTCTGTCTGCCTGCCTGCCTGCCTGTCTCTTTGTCTGTCTGCCTGCCTGTCTGTCTGCCTGTCTGTCTCTTTGCCTGTCTGTCTGTCTCTTTGTCTATCTGCCTGTCTGTCTGCCTGTCTATCTGCCTGTCTGTCTCTTTGCCTGTCTGTCTATCTGTCTGTCCGCCTGCCTGCCTGTCTCTTTGTCTCTCTGCCTGCCTGCTTGTCTCTCTGTCTGCCTGCCTGCCAATCTCTGAGTCCCACACTGACGTTTGGCTGTCGTTTCTCCCGTCTCTTCAGGTGCATCGATTGCTGGTTCAGAGTGAACCGAACCTGTCCGGAGCATCCCGGTGAATGAACGGAACAGACGTCGGATCCCACACGTACCGGCCACAGAAACGAACGACAAATCTCCTTCCTTCCACCATCACACCGCACGTCGTGTTCTATGACGAAGGACCTCACCCCCCATGGTTGTGTTACACGTCGCCACACTTGTGATATTCAGAACGGAAAACGTGTTTTAGGGCTTGCCCCTCGGCCGATGCGTGGTCGCCGTCGTCGTCCAAATCCCCTTTTCTCCCCCTTGTATGTCGGAACGCGGAGTATATAATACAGTAGTAGTATCCTTTTTTTAGTCAGATTTCTCTCTTTCACTTCGCGTTGTGAGTCGAAGATGCCTTTCAGTCTATATGCGTATTTTGGTTGATGTTTCTGGATGGGATGGATCGCGTGGTGAAGGCTCTTTCTTTATAAATTCCCCCTCCCTCATTACTTTTTTGAAGTAATCAATCCAATCAATCAACCGATCGATCGACGATTCGCGTATCCCGGGTTGATCAATCAATTGAACATTCGCCCATCAGTGTTCGAGTCAGTCAATCAACCAATCAATCGACGATTCGCCTATCCCGGTTCGCCTATCCCGATCAATCAATCAACTATTCGCCTAACGGTGTTTGAGTTACTCAATCAACCAATCAATCTGATGTTAATTCGCCAATCTGGTGAGGTTACATGTCTTGTAGTATAAAATCAATCAAGCTTTGCGCGTACTACACCAAATCAATCAGAGCTGTGTGGACCGAGTGGATGAAATTGTGAATGTGATTTTCGAGTTTACCGTTTGCCAAGCGATTAGAGATGACAAAAGTAAAGGAAATTAAAGATTTAGGATGCAACCAGCGGCTGTCCTTGCAGTATTTGCAAACGCAGACAGGCAGACAAGTAGACCTAGACAGGCGGACAGGCAGGCAGGCAGACGGACAGACAGACAGGCAGGCAGACGGACAGACAGACAGACAGACAGAGTGGCAGACAGGCAGACAGAGATGCAAGCAGAGAGACAAACAGACAGACAGACATGCATGCAGACAGAGAGACACACAGGCAGACAGACAGACAGAAAGGCAGACAGACAGACAGAGAGACAGAGAGACAGGCAGGCAGGTAGGCACAGGCAGACAGACAGACAGACATGAAATTAGCAGACTATCGAACTTATTCCGCATTTACAGCTGCATCGCCGCTCAATTCTACCAATCCTCCAATGAATTACTATTAGATACACCAAGGGATCGCTTGACTTAAGTCAAGCGATCCCTTGGATACACTTATACAAAGTAACTACCGTTTGCATGTTCAGTTTTTACGTTTTTAAAAATGAGACAAAGTGTTAAGTTTTATAACTGAAAAACTGAGAGGAAAACTTAAAATTTGGCAGCTATTTCCAATTAAATAGAAATTTAAACAGTTTCGGCTACTAAAATACGCTAAACGAAACTAATTATTTTTCAATATGTGGCAAATACACAAATTTGGCGGATATTTCCAGCTACAACTAAGCTAAACGGCTTGATTATTAAAAGACGCCTTAATAATTTCGGAAGTGGTTTAAATTGATGTCAGTATTCCTGTTCTGAAAAAGTAAATTAAATCAGCAGTTTTAATTTTTTTTAAATATTTAAGAGGGAAAATTAAAATTCTTAGCGTTGTTTGATTTAAACTAAAGCTAAAACATACCGAGAGAGGCGGGGCTTAGCTGGCCAATCAGAGAAGAGTGAATCAAATTGAACGTTCAATCGAGTGCAAAGCCATACCGATGGAGGCGGGGCTTAGCTGGCCAATCAGAGAAGAGCGAATCAAATTGAACGTTCAATCAAGTGCAAGGCCATACAGAAGGAGGCGGGGCTTAGCTGGCCAATCAGATGAAAGTGAATCAAATTGAACGATCAATCGAGTGCAGGACCATACAGAGGGAGGCGGGGCTTAGCTGTCAATTGAGATCTCGAGATTATGGTCCGACCGAATAAACTTTACGTACACGTAGACAGGATTGGTTCAAATTAAAAAACTGGCGCTTAGTCTGCATGCATATTACAGAGTATATTGCCAAGAAGAGCGCAAAAAAATCATTTGTAAAAAAATATTTAAAAATCAATCCATTTAATAGATGGGACGCGACGACCTGTGTGTTACTGTTGCTGACCGAAGGACATTCCGCCGCTGAGAAAGTCCAACGGCGACTCCGCCCTCGGCGTGCGACTGCGTAAACGCTCCGCCGGCGTCGTCACCGAGGTCCCCGACGTTACCGAGGTCCCCGACTTCACCAAGGTCCCCGTCGTCACCGAGGTCCCCGAAGTCACCAGGGACCCCGACGTCACCGGGGACCCCGTCGTCACCGAGGTCTCCGACGTCACCGAGGTCCCCGACGTCACCGAGGTCCCCGACTTGCTTCCTACGGAGGTCGCCGACTCTACGGGCGCTTTCACGGGTGAACTCTTCGCGGACCTGCTCTCGTCCAGGAAGAGACTCAAATTCCGGAGCTTCCCGTCCAGCTGCGCCAGCGACTTGGACGGGGACGCGCTGGAGGGACGACTGAGGCTGGCTGCGACCACTGGGAAGGTGGTGATGTTGTTGGTGGCCGGGAGGATGTCCCACTCGGAGTAGGACGAGCCGGAGTGGTACTCGAGGGAGGAGTTCCGTCCTCTCTCCTCGTTCACGGAGGAGTTTCGCGACTTGATCGCGTCTTCGTCGGACTGGTCGCTCGAGTTGTGGTTGTGGTTAGTGGCGGCGGTTTCGAGGAAGCGGACAGCAGCTTCGAACGTCGTCAAGGCGTACTGGAGGGATGCGTCCGGAATGGTCACGCAGAACTTGGTCATGTAGGTAAGGGAACTTTTTACGTGCGGAATGTGTCGGGAAGACAGGATGAAAATTAGGAGGTTTAGTGTGTCGTCGGCGGCGAGGGTGATGGAGGATGTGGATTGGACGCGATGGAGACGGACTTGATTCTTTTGGAATGATATTAGGTCAGTCTGAAAAATGATTGAAGAAGATAAGCATTCTTTCCCCTGCCTGTCTGCCTGCCTGTCTGCCTGCCTGTCTGCCTGCCTGTCTG
>LRSR01011880.1:0-14665 GCA_001579985.1 Hypsibius dujardini
ACTTACGGCCCCGTCGTTTCGGGGACCGATTCGCCGCATCCGGGTCCGGCCCTTTCGGTGCCGTGGAGATCATCTTCGCCCTGCTCCGGCTGCCGTTTCCGGCGGTCACCGCGGCGGTGGCGGCTGCCGCTTCAGCATCAGGAAGTGCCGCTGGTCTGACCGAAACAGGAGCCACCACCGCTTCCGGTTGCTCGTGCTGCGGCGTTTGATAGAGGGTCTTCTTGATCCGAATCAGGGGCATCACGTCGGGACGCTCCGAATCGGGCAGCGCAGTCGTGACGCCATTGCTGCATGCGGCCGGCTTCCTCGGAGACGTCTTGGATCGGCCGCGTTTCTTGGCAGGAAACTCGGGTGTCATCGTCGTCGTCGCCGAGAATGAAGGCGACGGCGTGGGAGAGAGTTCGGGTTCCTCCGGGAGAAGGGGCAGTAAAGCCGGATTTTGGTTCTGTAATCAACAAGCAGCAAATAAATCAACTAATCAACCAATCAATCAACGGAACAACCAATCAACTGATCAAGGTAACCAAGTATTTCCTGACAAGGCACTCACCACCATCGCCTGAAAGACAACGTATTGCAGGTCTTCCTGCCGTCGCGCGTAGATGGCCTTTAACGAGCCCGTCCGTTGGGGCAGGAGTTTAAGCACACTGGCCATGCGTTTGTTGATGCGCTCAGACTGCTCCTTAATCCATCGTTCGTTCTTCTCCGAGCCGGACAAGTTGGACATATGCTGGTCCGTGCCGTCGACGGACGATTCATCCCCGGACGTGGCTCCCGAGCCCTCTGCCTGTCCGTTCGCTGCCTTCGAGTCCTGAATCCGGATCGACGAGTTCAGCACTGAAAAAAAACATTCCACAATCAGTCAGTCTGCCGGACATCGGACATCAAGCGACCAAACTGACAATCGGTAAAATGATCAACCAAGCCAATCAACCGAAAGAACAACGGACTTCTCGGACTGCTGTTGCATCAACAACTAAACACATCAATCAAGCGACTACACAAGTGACAAACGACAGACTGATCAATCAATCAAGCCAATCCACCAGAAGAACAATGTTTCACTCTGACTGTAGTGTTATCAACTGTGAAATACATCAATCAAGCGACTGGAAAGTTGACCAAACGGACAAACGGCAAACTGATCAATCAAGTCAATCAATCAGAAGAGCAGCGTACTTTTCTGGTGGTAATTGAACCCGGAAGGCATGACGACAAACTGCGGCCGGCCGTTGACGATTTTACCGGCCAGTTCGACCATGTAGGAGGGCGTCTTGCCTTTCTGCACCTGATGATACGGGTAGGGAATGGTGAGGGTGGCCGGGGATATCGTCATCGGCGCCGGTTTCGGCTGCTCCACCGGATGCTCTATGCGATCGTAGTACGACTTGATCTCCCACAGCTCGAGCTCCTCTTCCGGCACCCACGCGTCAAGGGCGTAGGGATCGCGGGCGGTGGCCTTCTCCACACGGCGCTCGCGGAGACCTTCGCGGCCGGGCGTTGTCTTCTGGTTGCCTGCGGACGAATAAAATTCACACATCACGATAAAAAATTCCAACTTCCAACAAAAGAAGAAGATCATACTCTTTAAATTGCCGTCCTTGAGCGGCATGACCACTCGCTTGATCAAGTACTCAAATCGCGGGAAGCCAACCGTCAGCGCTGGCGCAGGGCGTTTCTCCTTCAGTTCACTGTGGATCGTTGCCGCCTCCTCTTGAATAACCTTTCTTCCGTCTGAAAGAGAGAAAAAAAGCGCACAATGAAACGTCCAGGCGAAGAAACTTGTTGCCACAAAAAAATGGAAAGCCAATGCACATACTGAGAGGCGCCTTGATGCTCATCTCCTCCCACCGCAGTCCGGCATACATGACACGCAACTGTAGCGCCACGCCGCCCCAGTTGCGGACTGCGTAGGTGCGCAGTCGCCAGGCGGTCCGAATGTTCGGTCGCGGAAAGTGGTGGTACTCCCAGGTAGGGGAAGTCTTATAGTCGTACTTGTACCCTGGCATCTGAAAAAGCCCAATTCAAAATGGAATCACTGAAAAGAGTTCAGAAATGCCTGTCTGCCTCTGCCTTTCTATCTGCCGGTGTCTGCCTACCTACCTGCCTGTCTGTCTGCCTGTCTGCCTGTCTGTCTGTCTGTCTGTCTGTCTGTCTGTCTGTCTGTCTGTCTGTCTGTCTGTCTACCTGCCTGTCTGTCTGCCTGTCTGCCTGCCGGTCTGTCTATCTGTCTACCTGCCTGCCTGTCTGTCTGCCTGTCGGTCTGTCTATCTGCCTGTTTGCCTATCTCCTCATTGTTGGTCTGCCTGCATGTCTGCTTATATGCCCGTCTTTAAGGCTTACGGACCTCATGAAGGCCCGCATCGACCGCCAACCCAACAAAGTCACTCCTCGCCAACCGATACATATCCAACATGTCACTGTCCTTCTTGAACTGCATCAAGCCCAACAACGGCATCAGCTTCTTCGCCTCCGTTTTCGCAGTCTCCTTCCCCTTATCCGCCTTCACAGCTTCCTTTCCGGCGACCGCCGACACCACAGCGTCCACCGTAGACGTCGCCGGCGTCGTCTCAACCACCTTATCCGGGACGACCGTATCCCCTGCACCGAAAGTGTCCGCCACCTTTTTCTCCGTATTATCCGGTGGCTTTTCAGGGTCCGCAGGCACAACTGCGACGGATGGTGCGACGACGCCTTCAGGGACATTGACCGGGGAGACTTCCTCGGTGGGTAAGGGCGTGCCGATGCCTTTCCACATTTTGTCCAGCTGGATCTTGACGGCGTCATCCAAGGGGAAGAGTTTAGCGGCCTCGCCGCAGCGACTGAACGCGGCGCTGATGTCGATGACGTCGCGCCGCTCCTCCTCCGCCAAGGGCGGTGGCGTGACACAGCGAGCCGGCATGTCATCGACTTCGTCCGCGTAGCGACTACTGTACCAGAAGACCCCGCCCTTGCCGGAGAGGCGAAACTCCTCGCCCTTGTGCTTCCAGATCTGTCAAAGGGGGGAGAAATGGGAGTAAATGAAACATCCCAGCGGAAAAAGCAAACCATTGTCCATATCCCTTAGCTTCCCTCGGGTAGAACCGATCAAAAGCCCGTCGAACTAACCTGATGATGGACACCCAAAACGAACGAGACGTAGCACTTTTTCGCGGACCGCGACACCAGTTCGTCCTCCTCGCGCCTCCTCCTGCGCTCTTGATTGCGGGTCTCCTCCCGGTCCGGCGGAGCGTACTGGCCCCACTTGATGCAGCCCAAGGTCTCGTGCCACGCCGTAGTGAAGAGCATCGTCCGGCAGCTCGCCTCCAGGGTGATGAGGAGGAGCGCCAGCTTATGCGGCGTGTCCGCGGCCTCCACGGCGGCCAGCCAGGCCGCGCGGTTCTCCGCCCAGGCCGGGTGGTAGTACGCCGGGTGGAGGGTCTTCTCCAGGTCCATCATCCCGCTCTTGACCGTGGCCATGAGGATCTTGGTGACGCCGAGCGGTTGGCCCTTCCAGTGGAACTCGTGACTGCCGGGCGCCGTGCGATCCGCGCTGATGTAGTACTTGGCCGACAGGTGGCGTCGCCGGTCGCGCTCTTCCGCCTGTTGAAATAACCAGTTTAAAATAACCTTTATAAAATGTGAACTTCAATTAAGTTAAATTAAAAACCTTCACTTACTTACAGCTCTTCAGGGAAGTTATTCAAATTACTAACGGCATTATTTCTTTCCAATTTCAATCGAGACATTATTGAAATCAAAAGAGTCGTTTTAAGGTGCCAGGGGGCGCCACTATACCACTATGGATCAATGTCGGATTCGTCAAGGAAACTTGCGACCAGCACTGCAGAAACGACCTATAGCCCCGCCCCCTGGCATCCAACGGGGATTCGCCTGGTGCCAATCGATTCCAGCTGAATTTCAAAAAAGCGACAAAAAGTCAAAAGTCAAACCAAACCATTTCAAAACACTCCAAGTTACAATTTCACATCAGGCAAATGGGAGTTCTTCCAGAGATTTTCCAACTTTGAAATCATGCCTGAACGTGCGTGCAATAAGTGCAGCAGTTAATTTTCAGTCCACCAAATAAAACAAATTGTACGGAGTTGACCGATTTCAGGCCACGCCTGAACGGCAGTACCTTGTGCGAGCGTGTCTGTGCCAGCATGTTCTCAGTGAAGATGTTTCGGTAGGCGCGGAAGGAGCCATCCAGGCCGAGCTTGTAGGTCGGTCCGGCGTAACAAGAGAGGTCAAAGACGGCGGCCGGGTCGCCGAACGGCACCACGACCTGGGTGATGACGGCCGGGGAGGTTGTCGTCGTTGTCGTCGCCGGTTTGGCACTGCCGAGATAGGTTTTTTGTACGAGCGCGCCGGTACGGGTACGAGTGGCGATGCCTTCGTTGGAGTCCTCCTTGGAGGATGCGGCGTCCGCGGTGGCCGGCTGGTCAGGGGACGACTGCGGGCTGGAGGGCTCCTTTTCGGTCTCCTGGTCGGACTTCTCCCCGTCGTCCACGTCCATTTCGTCGCTGGTGCTGATCTTCTGCTCCTCATCCTCCTTCTTCTTCCGCTCTCCCACAATCGCAGCTGGGAAAAATGAGACAATATTAGGAATGAAATATAACAAGACAAAAACTGAGCTCGCCAATTGAGATTCTTGCAGGGAAAATTACCGCTGGCTTTCTCGATGTAGACAGGCCGGCCCAGGGCAGACTTCTTGGTCAGCTTCAGCGTGGTCTCCATGTGGGCGGTGATCTCGGCATTCAGGTCCGCGAGAGCTTCGCAGAGCTCCTTCTCGAGGTCGTCCGGGTCGAGCAGGCCCAGCACCTCCTCAAACTGTGCCAGTGAGGAATAATACCAGACCGCTGATTCGTCCTCCTCGTAACTGGAAAATGCCAGTCACACGGTGGAATTAGAATTGAACGTGAGAAAAACTCCTCCTTATTTCATGCTAATATAAAAGTGCTCATACACAAACAGACGCCGGGCCAGGAAAGCGAATCGGCGCCCGTGCCGATCCAATCCCAGCGGCTCCTGTCGGAGATTCAGGTTTTGCTTTTGTATTTCCGAGTTGCAGTCCGTGACTCCGACTACCTAAGAAGGCAGGAAGTAGATTTAAATTCGAGCTGGAAAAATGCAATCGATCCACAACAACTACAGAACTATGAAATCTAAACCACGCAATTGCTCGATCAATCGCAAGATCCATCCAACAACGCAATCAACCGGCCGACCGACCAAGCCTTCAACGTACAATCAAATCAAGCAAATTCTAACTCAAAGGAAAGATCAAGCAACCGATGGTTATTAAGCCAGAAACGAATTATAACCAACCACTCAATCAGCCATGCAATCAACAGATGCTTGCCAATCCAAAAACCAACCACAATCAAACAGGCAATCAAGCATTCAAACAACCAATCAAGCATTCAACTGATCAAACGACCAATCAAGCATTCAAGCATTCAAACAACCAATCAAGCATTCAAACAGCCAATCAACCAATCAAGCATTCAAACAACCAATCAAGCATTCAAACAATCAAACAACCAATCAAGCATTCAACCAGCCAATCAGCCAATCAAGCACTTAACCGACATGTGAAATAACGCGGTGCAAAACCAGTCAAGAAATCAATCAACCGAATGAAAAACTATCCGGGTCATCCTTATTGAAACGGGTAGCTTCTTCACCCACGAACCTGATTCGACCGGCACACCGGGCAGACCCACTCGCCCTCCGGGACGTCCTTCAACGGCGGCGTCACACACTCCAAGTGGTAGGTCGCCGGGCAGTGCTCGCAGCAGATGAGCTCGCCCAGCCGCTGACACGACCGACAGGCCTCCTCATGCTGGATGGTGTAGTCCGACGTCAAGGTAGCCCGAATGGCGCCGTTCAACCGCAAACACGTCGCACAGAGAATCTCCAGCAGGTCCAGCTTGTCCTTGGCCGGAACGCAGGGAAACGCCGGCTGACTGACGATCCGCACGCCGGCCGCGTAGTCCGGCGAGGCGGAACTGTTGAGGTACGACCGCACCAGTTCCGGCCATGTTAGACTGTCCAGGCAGTAGGCGGGTAGGTAGACACTGTCCTTCTCATCGTGAGGGGCGAGCCACAGGCCGGTCGTCTCACAGTCGCGAATGATCAGTCGAAATATCGAACTGCAACCGGAAAAATTCGCAGGCCAAAATCAAAACGAAGTATTTCCTTGCGGCACTCAAACAACTTGCTGTTGCAGTGCTCGAACACGTCAATCAACCAATCAATCAATCAATCAATCAATCAACCATGAACGATATTCGCGGAAATTCGTTCAATCGTCAAGCTCAAAACGTTGCGCTCTATACGACGACACGACTGATTGATTGATTAACTGAAAAACTAAACAACGAGTGGTGCCTTAGCCAATCAAGCAATCAGTGACTTGAGTGCTTGATGAAAGCAATCGTCTCTCACCTGAAAATCTCCGCAATCAGCCGGGAGTTCTCCTCCGCCATCAGGGCGCAGCAAAAGTCCTCAAACCGAAACGGCGTCAGCTGTAGCGTCTGCCCGAACCGCCGCAGAATCTCATACACCCCCAGCGCCGGCAGGACCAACTCCTGCGGGACGATGAGATCCGCCGAGCTAGGCGGCAGCACCAGCGGCGGATACACGCGATTCTGCACATACACCGGATCCCGATCCCGTGGAATGATGGTCCGCTTCACCACCTCCGCCTCGCCGTATTCGTCCTCCGACTCGCCGTCGTACGTCGTGTCGGCATTCGCGTCGAGATCCTCCTCGGAAGAGGCGTTACTGTCCTCCTCGCTCGAGTCGTCCTCGTTGCTGTCCTCCGGGACGTCTGAGTTCTCCTCCGAACTGACCGACACCTAGCGGGAAGAGCACGCTATACTAAATCCCATAATTCACAAGCGTTAGTCAGAATCGGGTAATGTGAGCGTGAATTAAAGTACAACAGATTAGAGTCTGCAATTGTAATTTTGACATCGTCAATTACAGTTGATTACAATTATCCCATCGAGTGAGGTGCGTGAAAATTACCTTATGCAATTACAGATTAATCTCATTGTAATCCTGCGCCACGATAATAACTGCCGCTGGTTTGGATTTTATTAGATTTAAAATTGTATTTTGTGCCTTGGAACATTGACCGCCTTCGATTGATTGTGCCTTGAACCATTGACCGTAATCGATTGATTGGTTGATTGTGCCTCGAATCACTGACCGCGATCAATTGATTGATTGATTGTACCTTTGAACCGTTGACGGCGATTGATTGATTGGTTGATTGTTTCTCCAACTTCAGAGCACAAGCCTCGTCGTAGATTTGAAGAACTTTACCGGATCATCTCCCAAAAGTGCCATTAATCAAAATCCTCCTCACCTTTCGGCCGCGTCTTTTGGCCGGAACGCTCTTCGCCGCGGCGGCACTTTTCCGCGGCTTTCGTGTCTTTCGGGGCACGCGAGCGACCGGCGGCAGCTCCTCCTCCTCCGACTGCTGCTGGTAGGAGTCGTCGTCGTTGCGGTTGCTGCTGCTGTTGTTGCGTCCGAAATTCAGGTTCATCTTCTTGGCGGACGAACGCTTGCGGGTGGTGAAGGGCGCCTTCCGGCGAGCACGGACGCGCGGCATCTTTGCCCTGATTAGCAGAAGAACATAAAATTGCGAATGTCAAAAATTTGGAGAAAACAAAATATGGAGAGAAAAAAATGTTGCGAGGAATGAGTAAAAACGGGCGCGAGTGATGGATGAAATTGCAGAGATCAAGTTGGAGGTGCAATCTGACCAGTCAAAGTGGGCCGCCTAGTGGACAGTTGTAGGTGGGATTGTTTTTAACGCGGGAACAGTTGTGTTTTATCATTGCCCACTTGCCTACAGACACAAGAGAGACGCGAGAACCCCAAAAATGATTCCGAAATTTGCAATGCTTGATGGCTGATCAGTGGATTCCCACCGCCCCATGCGCGCACAATATGGTGTGGGTGACATCAGATTTGGAGTTCCACTGGTGGAATTGCAGTACAAACTCCAAAGCTTCACTTTGAATTTACGAAAAAGCCAAACATCTGAAACCTCGAAAATCTTTCAGAGTACTAGAAATCTCAAAAAATGCAAAAAACCAGGGGATTTGAAAAAGTAAATTAAATATAAGGACTTTGCCCAATCGATTAAAGGAGGAATGAAAGCTGAAGTTCCACCAACAGAATTGGAATTGGAAATGGAAATTTTGTTGACAACGGAATTGGAATTGGAAATGGAAATTCTGTTGACAACGGAATTCGGAATGTTCTAAAATTGAAATCAAATTAATCAATACATAATTTCGTCAGTTTGGGCTATAAAACTGTGCCAACAACAATAAATTATTGATATTTCAGAAACGTCTTTTAAATTAAACTACATTTTATTGGGAAGTGAGGATTTCCGTTTCCACTTAAGCACTTGTAATTCCATTTCCATTTGAAACGAAAACAAATCTAGTGTGGAAGTGGAATTAAAACAACCCATTCTTCCAAATCTTCTGTTTTCTAGACAAATTTTCATTTCTCCCCACATCAACACCTCAATTTTCCTTCGTTCTCATCACCAAATACCCCGCTCGTCACTAATCACCCTAAAAAATTGACTTTTTCATCCGGCTAAGATGCGTGCCCAGTAGCCTGGGTCGCCGAGGTCGCCATCTTTTTTATCTCTTCCGTCGAAACGGAGACGACGCATAGAGCGTCAAATTCACTCCCCGGACTCCCCAGACGACAATCCCATCAGCTGGCCTTACCGAAATTTCGATCCAGAAATATCTCGTCTTCGCCCCCGCCTTACGACGCCATTTTGAATGATGGAGATGAGGCAGCGAAATGATCAAACGGTCGCTGTCTCGCCTTGCCTGACGGTCTCTTCACGTCCGAATGGATCGAAATGCTAGAATTTCCTCTAGATGACACAAACCAAACGAAAAATCCGCATCAAAATGTGCGTTTTAGAAATACCGTACAACAATAATATATTGTCCGGATAATAATAATGGTACAGTTTAACACGCAAGGCAAGCACTGATGCAGGCACAGCACAGCAGTGAAATGAATCGAAGTTGCCGCTATAGCCAATGGAGGCTCTTCACAGATTTTCGAAATTTGAATTGTCGGTTCTCATTCTAATAACGAAGAATTTGGATAAAAAAATATACATAAATATTCTCAGGCTTTGAGGATCAAGTGGTGGTCAGCAAATTGCACACACACTTCCGGTCGGATCGGAAGTAGGGAAACAGGTCTGTGTCACAATAGGCGTAGGTCCGACTGCTACAAAATAGGGACGTGAGCGGGCTCTGGGAAGGCAATAGGTGCTAGACCGAATACCGGTGAAATAACCCGTTTGTCAATGAATGAATCGATCACCAAACCCCGCATAGAACATTGACTCAGAACGATTTCAGTTGCCTCAATGTTTGTTTGGTTCGGAACAAAAGTTTAAGATTGATTGTTTTTCTCTAATCAGATCCATATCCGGGCGGACCGTAGAGACCCTTTTGAGATCATGGTAGCTTCACGCGTGGAAAAAATCTTGCACTGACTGAGTCATGCCATTCAACTCGTTCAATGTGGTCTTTATACACAACCGAGCTAAATGGCTTAACTCGGTCAGTTCAAGGTTTTCGCCACGTGTTCAGTCCGTTCCGTTCCGTTCCGTGCTGAAACTGCAACCTGCTCAATCAATGAATCAACGATCAAGCGCCGCAACCGGAGGACTTACAACTGAAGAGTTACAACTGTTTTTAATTGACACCACCACTTCTAAAACAAGAGAGAGAACACAGCCGACCGACTACAACAATGAGAGGAAAAGGGGAGCGGAGAAAGATTCAAGTAAATGCCCAGAGAGATTCCACACACCACAAAGCCACAAGACTACTAGTGCGACAACGACACACACAGAGAGAGAGAGAGAGAGAGAACAAATAACCAACAAGGAGGAAACGCCGTGGGGAAACATCACGCCAGTCTAAACATTCGCCTGACCACCCTTGACTTGGTCCATCACACGAACAAATAAGAGTTAAATAAAATTAACACAAATGAGCCGAATCCAACCCAAAGCCAGAAAACGCACCACGGAGAGCGAAGAAGAAAACATACATCCCGACGTTAAAATATTAGCAAAAAAGCAGCAGCAGCAGCCACGTTGTCTATTGGCGTTCTATTACATCGTCGCGCTTCTTCCCCACCCCGATCCACCGGACAGGCACACCGAGCTGTTCCTCCACCACCTGGATATAGTTCAGCGCCTCCTTCGGCAAGTCCTCAAACTTTCTCGCCGCGCTGATATCCTGCTTCCAGCCCTTCAGGGTGATGTAATCCACCTGTACCTTGTCGAGCAGCGTCAGCTCCGCCGGAAACGAGTCCAGCAGCTTGCCCTCATGACGGTATGCCACGCCAATCTTAATTTCGTCCAGCGTGTCCAGAATGTCCAGCTTGGTCATGGCCAGCGCAGAGTACCCGTTCAGCATATGCGTGTACTTAACCACCACCAGGTCCAGCCAGCCGCAACGTCGCGGTCGCTTGGTCGTCACCTAGAGGGAGACAGGTACAGATTGAAAGGGACAGGTAGAAGGAAGTGCAGTCCGAGAAACAGACAGGCAGGCAGGCAGCTAGAGAGAGACAAACAGACAGATAGACATTCCAGACAGACACTGCAGAAAGAAAAACTGACAAACATACAAGAGAAAGGATAATGACGATCATATCAGACAGAGAGACAAGAAGCAAACAACCAACCAGATAAGATTATCAGCAAACCAGACAGGAAGAGCCAATAAAAAATCTTACCAGAAACAAACAAAATCAATAGACCGGGACAACGTAAGAACAGGCAGACAAACATATACAAAAGAAGTTGACATACATTTCAGACAGGCAGACACTCAATACGACATTCAGTACGCACAGAAAGCGAGAAAGACTGTCAAAAGAGGGCAAAGCAATCAGAACGAAAGAGGAGGAAACCAAACATACAACCAGAAAAGCTATAATCAGACATACAGGTACCTCGAGAAACCTGACAGTCAACGCTGGAACTAGACAGAAAGCTAGGCAAACTGACAGTGAGACAATCACGTACTCCAAATTCAGCGCCTCGTTGCTGCAGCCCGGCGCCAATCTCCTCCGTGAGTTCGGTGGGGAAGGGCCCGTCGCCGACGCGAGTGGTGTAGGCCTTCACCACACCAAACACGTCTCCAATGGCGCGCGCCGGCACGCCCAGCCCAGTCAGCACGCCGCCGACGGTGCAGTTGGACGAGGTGACGTAGGGGTAGGTGCCAAAGTCAATGTCCAGCATGGCGGCGTTGGCGCCCTCGACGATGATGAACTGCGGCTGCGGGTTGTTAATCACCTGGTTCATCAGGAAGACCGTGTCCTTCACCATAGGTCGGACTTCCTCCGCCAGCAGGCGGTAGCGCGCCAATTCCGCGTCCACGTCCACCTCCAACGAGGGGAAAGCTTGCTTGTGGATTCGGACGAGATTCTGAAACCTGAAACAAATACGCTTGGTGTGTACGTCACGCGAAACTAATGACCCAGACCTACTACGAACAAGCCATGCCTGATTTGTCTGAATGTCTGTCTGTGGACATGATCGTAGTGGTCTCCCAACATTTCCCTGTGGGACGTTGCTTTCACTTAAGATTGTTTGCGGATTCAGCTAAATTGTTATTCAATGAAGGAATACACTTTCAGGCAAACATCTAAATTCGATATAATTACTGCGTCTATTTTTATCAAGGCATCCAGCGGCAGAATTCAGACAGCACACGCCCCTCGGTCGTCTTCCGTGGCCGTGAATCGTAAAACATAATCCCCGCGGCTCTGTCCTTTCCACATGTGTATGTGTTACGGGCTCGTACCGGATCTAGCTGATTATGCAATTTACAGCCGCTGGGTCGCGTAACGTATTTCGAGTCACACGACATCGGAAGGAAATTTAACAGGCGCCTGATTCAGCAACCCTTCCGCTGTTAATACCGAGCGTCAAGGACACCACCCTTCTGTCCACCGACATAATAAAAGCGCGAGATATGTCGCCACACTTACTTTTCGCTGAAACGATCGTAGTCACCGATCAGATCGGAGATGCGAATGCCGTGCCGGCTGGCCTTGGAGGCGTACGTCGGGCCGATGCCTTTTTTGGTCGTTCCCAGTTGTTGCCTGAACACACGCAAACAAAATTCACAAACCAATCAGATATCGTCAAGCAACATGCCAATCGCACTGGACAAAGCCAGTTTATCAGGAGAAAAAATAAAGGAACTTAATGCAGGCGACACCTCGTACTGCCGTGATAAAAATTAGTTTCCCAGCCAAGTTCGACCAGACCAACGACACCATCAATCGAAGTCTGGCCGAACTCGGCCGGCACACCTAGCATTTTGCTTCACTCCAGTGGGAAACGTACTTTTTCAAGCCTTTCTCGTTCTCCTGAAGCCCATCGACGCTCTGGTGTAGATCAAAGACCAAATGCGCACGGTCCGAGATGACGAGCCGCTCGCGGATGCCGCTGAGACCCTTGGCCTCATTCTTCGTGAGCTCGTCGAACAGCCCCGGCAAATGCACGACCAAACCGTTTCCTACGAAGGCAATAACGGTTACGACAAGACACACGTTAATTTCATGTGTCAATGGGGTGGGGGGGGGGAGAACCGCGCACCGATGATGGACTTGCAGGAGGGGTTGATGACACCAGACGGTAGGAGATGGAAATCGTATTCCGTCTTCCCCACTACCACCGTGTGGCCGGCGTTGTTGCCGCCCTGTAAACAATCCGAATCTCATCTCAAACGTAATCAAAATTTGCATTTCGAGATCTCAGAGTTGAGTTGAGAAACTGTATGGCAAATCAAAGAAAGTACTCAATCAATCAATCGACCAAAACTATTGTTCAAAGTTGTTCTATATGTGATTGATTGATTGATTGATTGACAAAGACACATCATTTCATTAAATCAGGTCGAAGACTTACAGCACATCGGCACACCACGTCAGCCTTCACGGCAAGGAGGTCGACAATTTTGCCCTTTCCTTCGTCGCCCCACTGAGCTCCGACTATGACTGTAGCCTGAAAAAGATCCCGATACGAACGGTTCATTTTAATTGTGCCCGAAAAAGTCAACTCAACAATCAATTCAATCAATCAATCAATTGATCAAGTCAAGTCAATTCAAAAAGTCAAGTCAATCCAACAATCAACTCAATCAATCAATCAATCAATTGATCAAGTCAAGTCAATCCAACAATCAACAGTTAACCTCAATGCAAATCAACACAGCAAGCAACTCTATCCACCGATCAGTAGACCGTTAGAAGAAAGTGATCAAACAACACAACACAACACAACACCGCATCAAAACCGGGTGAATTATTCCATGTTTTGAAATTTGAATGCCAAATCTCAACGCGTGCGGATCAATACATGAATCAATCGGCCGAAGCGCAGAAACAACCGAAAAAATACACCGACCAATCAATAAATCGATCATTAAACAGTATGACGAAAACAAACCTTTCGTAATCCAGCCACGAAATTGTAAATCACACAGCTTGCGTGACGCGTATCACAATTCTCACCTGGTTTTTGACCTTTTGCGAGGCCGGAGTGATTCGTCCGGAATTTCCGTTGACGACCGTGAGGGAACCGGATGGCTCCTTCACCGTGTCGGCCATTTTAAATCCAAATTCCCCCAAAGTGGGCGGCGTGCGCGCCGGGCTATAAATAACCGTAGACTTTCCCGCGACAATTTAACCGCCACCAAGCAGGAGGAGGGAGGCGATCAACTTTCGCCGTGCAAGTGTTTTGCTTTGATGTTCAAAAGTGATTCAAAGAAGTTCCTCAAACTGGTTTCTCACATACGGAGTTCTCCACGTATCAACGTACGGCCGTATCCAATCACTCTAGAACGATTGGCTAAAGCCGCTAGACGACTGCCAGAGGCCAAAGCAAACCCCTTTACAGCCAGTAGGCGTATCTCCAAACCACCAGGTCAGTTGACGTACGCGCATCACAACGGCCGTTGTCCACATCCCGCTATTTTGCGCCCAGTGGTCGCTTTTAATCGCTCTTATGATCAAAAGTAGAAAGTACCGCGATCTCGAGGGACACTTTTCTGTCCGACCCGTAAACTTTAACCAGTAAGGAGTAAGCTGTAGGAAATGAGCCAATCAGAGAAGAGTGAATCCGATTGAACGTTCAAACGCGTACCGAGCTATCCAGAGGGAGGCGGGGCTTAGCTGTCCCTTGAGAGCGCGAGCATAAGGTAATATCACACTTCTTTACGACTAAATTTAAAAAAAAGGGGAACTAAAATCAGTCAACTGGTCAACTGCTTGTTGCTACTATGATTCTCGTTTCCGGTCGTCTTCGCTTGCCGTTCCAGCCAAGATTGATGCTGTTCTTCCATCTCGGGAGTCCAGGCTGTCTCGCCGTAAACGATAAAAGGTACGCGGGTATTCCGGAATGAATCAAGGCTTTTCTTAGCGAGGTAATCTAACAGCATGTACGGTTCATAGCAGGAAGGAGTAAAGTGGCCAGTGCCGACGGCGAATTCTTCCAGGCTGGAATCCCGACTCCCTTCCGGTCTGCAAGGACAAACCACGCACATTAAATCTGTCTGTCTGTCTGTCTGTCTGTCTGTCTGTCTGTCTGTCT
>LRSR01011881.1:0-24353 GCA_001579985.1 Hypsibius dujardini
TAGCCTGTTTTTCAATGATTTATAAAGTGTGCCATTAATTTTCTGGTCAATTAATAAATTATTATCCGGCTCAGTCTTAGAGCTACTTTACAAAGATTTATCAAACAAATAATTCGGCAGCTCTTAAAGTATTTAAAAATCCAAATGCATGCTTTGAAGATGCCCTTCAAGTAGATCGACAACAAAGTTTACTGAAAAAAGGACCTGGGACCCTTGGGAAAAGGTCTGACAGTATAACAGATCGGCGGTTGCAAAACCGAATGTGAGACTTGCGTGAGAGGATGAAAAGCACGAACAAATAACGTAACATGATTAAAAGCTAGCAAAAATAACAAGAAACAAGATCCTCAATACATAATGATTGTACCGTACAAACTGAGTAGAAGAAAAAAATATTTAAAATACATATAAAAAGTGAATTATAAATAAAGAGCAGCTGGAGCGAAAAAATCCCAAACGGCAGATTCAATTCTTTTCATCGTCCGTGGGAAAAAAAGCCGCGTCCAGCATTGGGTCGTCCACAATCAGCGGACTGGTCCGGTCCTCCGACAGCCGACCGGTCAGACGGCTGAGCACCACCGCGTCGGGAACCGCCATCGAGGTCGATGGCTGCGGAGGCGACGGTTCCATCACCACATCCGTCGAGGGCGTTTCAACCTTCATCGCAGTCGTCGCAGAAGAATTCACCACAGTCTCGGTAGCCGGCGCAGCCATCAGCGACATCGGTCGATGATCCATAATCTCCGGACTCTGCGGAGCCAGTGCCGGAGCGGCCTGAACCGTCTCTACGAGCACTTCCTTGCGCGTCATCATCGTCATCGTCTCAGCTGGAGACGGCGGTAAAGCAGACTCATCACAACTCGCGTCGTCATCGCTAGAATACGGTACCAAAATCAGACTTTTCGCAGTTGCCGCCGCTGCCGCAGTCGGTTCCTCCTTCGGTTTTTCAGCTTCCACAACCACGAGCTGCTTTTCCGGTTCCTCCTTCGCCTGCAATTTTTCCGCCTCAGCCACCACCGACGCCGCAGCAATCGGCTCCGCCGAGGACGTCGCTAGTGCAACCGACGGTTCCCGATTCCGGAGAGGAATTTCCGGTGAGGTGACAGTGTCTGTCCGACCAACGACGACGGACACGTCCCCACCGCTGACCACCGTGACGTCTGTCTGTTCGGACAACTGCTTGAAAACGTGATCCTGTAGGTCGGACGAGTCGTGGGAGCCCTCGGTGAAGTCGACGCGGCTCTTGCTCTGCAGTCGGTCCAGGATTGCCGTCAGGGAGGGCCGATTGCTGCGCGCCTTCAGGGCGGCCGTCAAGGAGGAGTTACTGTCGGATAAGGCAGAGTCAAGGCCGGCTTTTTTCTCCTCCTCAGCTGCTGATAATGGTGCGGTGGCTGGTGGAAGAGCGCCGCCTTGCCCGGCCAAGGTGACACCGACAATCTGCTGAAACAGGCTGGGTGGTTTGTCCGAAGCAGGCTTTTCGTATGTTGGATTAACCCCTGTGGCCGCAGCAATGGCCGCAGCAATGGCGGGGGAGGAGCTACTACCGCCACCAGCAATGGGTGCCCGGAGTAAAGATGAGGCAACTGGCTTTTCCGGAGTTCTCTTGTCCGTCGCCGCACCTGAAAAATAAGATTCGTTCAGGATTCGGCGGTCAATTAGGATATTAAAAATAAAAATATTTTGCAGTATTTAGAAACTCAGAATATTTCACTGCCAAAATGAAGTATGTTGCAATTGATTCGGTAGAAGGGTCAATGAATATATTTATATTTATATTTTATATTATTTATTAATTCGGACAAAGTTTTCGCCTGGCGCAAATATAAAGCTAGAATTGCAAGAAATTCACAGTCACATAGCCTTTTATCGCTTATTTGTCATTGGGGATCAGATTCTTGCAATAAGACAAGTGTTTTTTCGGTTTTCCGCAAGATAATAAAACGGCTCAAATGATAAACTGTTACGCCATAAACGAACCAAAACAAATGATACCGATAAACAATAATTTTTCTTTACATGGTGAAAACTATTGATTAATCTGATCATGAATTATTTCAAAATAACTTTTTCAGGTGTTCCTATTAAAAACACACATCAAAGGAGGAGGACAGTAATTACTAGTACATGTAATTAACTGAATTAATGAAACAAAACATCTTCCAGTCTAAACATCGATCAAAACTAGTAAATAGTGGTTTTATCAATCACTAAAAAACAAATGGGCCAGACGGCTGAAAGCTCACCAGTAGAAGAGCCCCAAGCCTGGCTCGGTTCACTCGCCGGCGTGGGCAACAACGCCGCACGTGCGGCCCCTGCAACACCTCCACTACCACCAAACGGAGTCAACAACGCCGAAATCAATCCCGGCGTCTCTTCCCGATTCTGATGCGACGGTTCAGTAAGTGTAGAAGTCTTCGGAACGGTCAATGGACCCGGCAACGCAGCTGCCGGCGGTTTCGCCGCTCCACCGGCTGCCCCGGATGTCAGCGGTGGAGCAGCAGGGGCCGAAGCAGCAGCAGCCCCGCCCGGAGTCTTCTTCGGTATCTTAAAGTTACTCGCACTCATTGCGGCGGACTTGGGCAGACCAAGTGCCGGCGGCAATCCCGTTGGTACCGACTTGGACGGATAGAGGCCGACTTTGGGCGGGGACTGGACCAGTTGATGAAGTTTCGACATGCCCGAGCTACCAGCGCTGTCTTTATGCGACCCGGATTTCGGCGCTGACGACGACGACGGGTGTCCCTGAGAAGACACCGCTAATTTCGAAAACCCAGCAGCGGAATGCGGTCGCGGTTGCGTCGATTGAATCGGAGAACTTCCTGGCTTGAGAGGGGACGTTTTCGTGACACCACCCGGCACCGCGGAACCGCCGCTTTTGCGTTGAAGGGTCGCGCCGAGTTCGCTGAGGTCCGCGCCCTTCTTGTTGCTCTTAATCTCCGGGAGGAATTCCACCTCACCGGACTGTTCCTTCTTGATCTTTTTCGGCTGATCGATTGCAGTGGCGGCAGCTATGAGGCCAGAGTCCACGTGATCGGTCGGTTCCTTTTTGAGCTTCTTGGCTTCGGGTCCGCCGTCAAAGTCAAAGACGTCTCGTTTACCGGGCGGCTGCTTCTTGATGAACTCGATCTTCGTGCCCAGCTGTTTATGCTCCACGGCATGACTATCGGGAACTCGAACCTAAAAAAATGAAACCGATAAAAATCCATCATGGGAAAATGTCGGTCAGATTACGATTATCTCAACGACGTCTTCCACGAAGAAGCTCTTAGCGATCGATTCTTTCAATTCCATTACAAAGAACTCTGACCTTCTTCTTCTTCGGGGGAGATTCCTTGGTGTTCAAAAGCACCGCCTGGAACGTCGGATTGGCCGGATCGGACGTAGAGGGCTGCATGCTAAGCTTCAGCTTAATGGGCGTCGGGGAGCCATGCGGCGAATCGGCGTTCCGGTTAACCCGCAACTTCGTCGTCAGTGTCGGTTCCGATCGCGGTTGCAGCTCCATACTATTGGAGGCGTCCAACGAGTCCGAGCGCATCGGCGTGGACGGAACCGAGCCCGGCGGCGTGAGGGTGTTCGACAAGCGCCGCTTCAGCGTTCGGTTGTCCTTGTCGGCGCGGTCTCTTCCACCGGCGGTGTCCCCACCGCCACTTCCCAGGGGAGCAGCGCTGCCCTGTCGACGCAGCTTCTTCTTCGGATTCACCTCATAGAGTTCCTTCATCTTCCGAGCGTGCAGGTCCAGATCCATGGCGACGGGCTTGTCCTTCCCCGGGGACAGCAACGGCGGCGGCGTCTTCCCTTCCTTCAGCATTCTAAAAACGATTAATAATATTTTAGTGTACACCATAAATGTATATAAAATAAACAAATATTTAGTATAATAAAATATATACATGATGTAATCATAATGTATGTAAAATAAATTTAAGAATCGGCGCAATAAAAAAATAAAAAAATAAGGTATAAATACACTAAAAATATATACTTTTTTTCACGTACACAAAAACAATAATTAGTGTGCTAAAATATAAAGTAATAAACAAATAAGAAGTCACAAAAAATGTACCTGTCCATTTTGGAGGCACTCGGCAGCGGTTTCACCGGAGGGTGCGGTGTCGGAGAGGGTGCCGCAGCGGAACCCAAGAACAGTCCAGACAAACCGGCATGTGCCTCGAATTTGACATCTTTCGGAGTCGCTGGGGAAGGACGGGGCGATTCCAGGAGCTGTGAAAAGATTTCCAGAACAGGCGGTGTGGCCGTTGGCGGAGCAGCCATGGCCGGTGTGGGATTCCGGGCAGTTGGCTCCACGGCGGCGCGAACAGACGCGGTGGCGGTGATTGATGGTGCTACGGTGGAGTATGACTGCACCAAACGGTCAATCATCGTTTTCAACACCACTGGTATGGAGAAGGTTCTACAGAAAGCGAGTTAAGCAGGAGTGAAAAGAAAATAGGAATGGAACCGGAAAAGAATTTGGGAACCGAGAATGGGGGCTCGCTTACTTGTTCAGCCAGACCGTGGCTTGATGATCGCCACAGAGGCGATTGGACTCCAGCCATTGAAAGGAGGGACCACCGTGGTCGTCGAACCGGATTTGCACTGAAAATACGAAATCGCTAGCCACGAATTGACCGAGTATCGCTTAAATACAAATGCTTATCCGTCTCCCGGATTGAATCCGTACCTTTAGCTGCTGTTGAATCCAATGGGTGAGTAAAGGCAATTCCAATCAGCCTCGACGATAGCACCGTCACACAGAATGCAAATGGATCGATAACTTCTGCAAAAAGTATTAGTCGGTTAAATTTGTAATTTTCCAAATCCTCTCAGTCGTCTACGAGGGATCAATAACAATGGCTCCGGACAGAGGCCACTGATCTCATCCCATCTTATCCCACACGCGTACCGTCTTCGTCGACGTCTCGCACGCAGCTGCCAATGATTTCATTAAGGGCCGCTTGTCGTCGAAGAACCTTCAGAACTGCGGGAACTTGCGCGAGATGCGAGAAGGAAATCTCACTAACGGTCAGCGCCTCTTGGTCTGGGGACATCAGAGTGTAGCTGTGATGTTGGCCCGGAAGGATCTGAAACGTTTATCATCACGACCGTTTTCACAACCTTCTTTTTTCAAAGGCTTTACAAGAAAACCTACCACTCGAAACAGCCCGTCGGATGTGACTCCCGGCAAGCAAATGCCACGAAGAGTTTCGACGTACACGCCATTGGGCATCTTTGAGACCGGTTGGACCTCAAAGCCTGTAAAAAGAGACTGGACGTCAGGAGTGTCGAAAAGTCCCGAGGACCAAATGTCGTCCCGAGGACCAAATGTGGTACCGGTGATTTGTCGGATTTCCCCGGCGGCCGACTCGAGCAGAACCATCGGTTTATCCAGCGACAGCACGAACGAACCCGGGAGCTCATGACCACCACCGACGGGCGTGAACTCGCATATAATTCGCCCGCCGACGTCTTGGAATGTGGAGCGGTAGACGTTCGTGATGGGCAATGTCGTCGGGAGACCCTTCGACGCTTTAACTCCCACTGAGACCCACAAGCCGATTTGACGGCCAGCGATCACTACCGATGCAGGAGGAGCATTGGATGAAAATGAAGGGACAGTCTCAGCAACTCTCGACTATAGAGATTACCGTGGTACTCTTTCTTCATTGAAGTGCCGTTCAGTTCCACGAGATTGGCGGGTGCAACAAAAAATCCAAGTCGAAATGGAATTCCTGCAAGGGAGAATTCGGGTATTAACCACTTCACCAAAAATGACCTCCTGTTAAGACGTTACCGTCCATTCTTGGCGCTATCAATCCCACCGGTCCCGATCGAACCAATTCCAGCGGCGGAACATTCCACCTACAATGAAACAAATTCTAGAAACCGAAAGAAAGAACAAACAAAAACCGCAATTTACGAATGGCACAAGTAAACTAAACAACCAAAATAAAGCAAATCAAATAAACTAAAAATTTTGATAACTAATTTTTTTCGCTCCAGTTTTTTTAATTACTAAAAAAACTAACTAAAAGATTTAAGTTACTAAAAATTTAAGCGGATAAAGACTAAGAACACTTCAGTAAACTTCGAATAAAACTAGACTAAAAATGTTAGTCACTAAAAGAAACTAAAATAACAGTAAGTAAAAACTACTTTTTAGTTGACTAGAAAAAATTATTGCTTGATTGATTTATTGATAATAATTATAGTTTTTGCCCTTTCAAAATCACACATATCACGTACTGGATCAGCTGCTTGTGGATTGCGTAAAGGTCCTCTTCCAGCGCGCACAAGCAGAGGAAAAAACTAGGTCGCTTGGCTCTGAAACATCCTCAAAATATCAACGAAAATTCACTCGACATCAGATTTCATCGTTGTCATACTTGTCCGCCGAAAAAGTGTACATTTTCCAGAGGCCGGTGACGTGGACGTCAAATTCCGACATGTCCCTCAACCTGTGGAAGCACTCGATTAACGAATCGGACTTCATTTGAAAGATTCACACGTAAATCAGTTTGGCTGGAGTTGTTTATCCTCGGGATCAGAACGCAATGAACCGATGACAGTAAGGGAGCACACCCAAACGTCAACCCGAAAAATATTCGCAGTTTACCGTAGGGCTTTCGCGATTTGAGGGCAGCTCTCCAGATGACCGCGCTGCTGGTGCAAAACCTGTAAAAAAGAATGACGAAAAATGTTTTTGTGTGTTCGTGCGATTACTGGAACTTTGCTAATTGCAAACCCGAAACGATTTCTACACAGTATGAGGCAAAGTGTGTATTTCGGCTCACCCTCCAGTTGGTCGATAAATCAGCCCACTCGTGGGTTTCTCTTTGACGGCAGGTGCTTGATTGTTTGATTTGCTGTACTATGTCGTATTATATTATAGCTCTTCTAAAAATCAAACAATCAAGCAGCTGCCATCAAAGAGAAATCCATACCTGAGCCGATTTATCGACCAATTGGAGGGTGAGCCGAAATACACACTTTGCCTCATAGTGTTATTTTGATTTATTTGAACATATATTAAATGGCTAAAAAATAGCTTTCAATTTCAAAAAGAATACATGTTTATTCTATTTAAAGTCGTGAAAATAGAAATAAAAAGAAATACTTAAAAGGTTATTTGAAATCACTAATCAATTTTAAATATTAAATAAATCAACTTTAAACTGAATATTAAATCAATTTTAAATATTAAATAAATCAACTTTAAATTGAATATTAAATCAAATTTAAATATTAACTTTGAATTATATTTAAAATCTTACATTAAATGCTGAAACTTCGGCTTGTTTTCTAAATAAAAAAAGCTTTTTTATCTAAACAAACTTTTCTGGTGGATTTAAATATATTTCAATGTTTAATTTAATTTCAAATACTATGTTTAAAGATACAACATCACTACACAGTACACACCCAAACGTCGATCACATTGCCGGAGACGATTTGGATGTCTAGCCGAAAAAATTCTGTGCTCATACGGCAGAGCAGACTGCCTCGGTTACTGCCAAGAGGCGCGTCACGGCTCCATTGCAACCTAAAGTGAAAAGAAAAAGAGAGTTTGACTAGAACAAATCAATCAACCGAGGATCACAGGGAAGCAAATGCTAGAAAATACACACCTGACAAAAATCTTGCGCTAACCGAGTTAAGCTATTAAACTCGTTCGACGCATGCTGTTATACACAGCCGCGAGGTAATGTGCTTAACTAGGTCAGCGCAAAGTTTTTGCCACGTGTGTAGCAAACAAATCGGTAAGAAAGCGAATGTGCGTGTCCATCGATGGTCATCTACGGTTACCGACCTGTTCTTGATGCAGTACTGCTCCAGAATAGTTTCGTAGGAGTCTTTCAGATCTGAAAAAAAGCAAATGCTCAGTTAAAAGCGCGATCAAAGAACTGTTCGATCGATAAATCAAACAGAGTGGAAGTCAGCGCGCGTTTGGGCCAATCGTTTGTGTTGAACCGATTGTTTGATTGATTGAACTGTCGTCTGATACAGCAACTGTAGAATCGTCCAGCCAGATTCCCGGAAGACATATCGGATTGGATCAAGCAATCACCACAACTTTGCGATAAAATAAAGAGTTTTTGTATTTAAAATACTGAACATAACGGTGTTTGTACAACTCAGTGCGTTCATTCCATGAAAGACAAGCACGGCAAGGAAACACTTTCTTCGTTCTAATTAAGCAACTGAAGTAAGCAATCAAGCAATCGTGCGTACGAGTCGATCATGACAACTGAAGACATTGCTGTTGTTGCTTTCAGTTCAACAAGCCGTCAACACCTACTGGATTTTGCAAGGACGGGAGCGGAGGCTTTCTTGTCCTGCACAATCTTAGCGGCAGTTTTCAGGGCCTTGAAGATTTGATTGATGTCCATGGCGGCTCTCTCGAGAAGATAAAGATGGCGAGCGTCCACCAGCCAAGAGTTCACCAGTTCTAGCTGCACACACACTGTGCTTTACCGACCCAGTTTTGATCTAATCCTCTACGTATCGTAACCCAGATCAAGGACGCTGGCCAATTTTTGTGAGAAAGTGTAAAAAACACGCCAAAGTAAAAAGGGAACTACCCGAGCAGATGAGGGAACAATTGCACAGAGTAAAGGAACAATCTCAAATAGTGAGAAATAGTCTCCAATAGTGAAGGAACAACTTCCAAAACAAAAGGAACAACTTGTGGACCTCTTTCAATCCACTTCCACTGAATCTACTCTGCCTTTGTTGTTATTTTTTATCCCAATTTCATTATTAGTTGTTATTTAGATAATTCCTTCACTACGAGGTAAGGAAGGACGACGGAAATGGATCTTCGAAGTGGGAAGCGGTTATTTGTTCGCCCGTCCTCTGACGCTGGCGGGAACGGGAATGGAATGCAACCCCGCGTGATGGAAAAAATGGACATTCGCGGAGTGCCGAAGGAGTAGCTGATAGAGCTATTCCAGTAGTGCGATTTGCCGACCCGCTGCAAACTCCGCAGGTACTTTACATGGGATAAAAATATTGACCATTTTCTCTTGGTTTTGTTGCCGCCTTGAAGGGATGCATTGAGATGGTTCGCGGACGACCTTAGATAATAAATCTCCATAACTATCGAATGTCGAAATCAAGCAAAATCCACTCTCAGTTCCCAAGTGCTATCGTGATTAATGAAATAAGCGAGACGCATAAGTGAGCTTTGACGTCCCTTATTACTGTACTGTACTGTACATGTTATGAGTTATTATTGTTATTGTCGACTTAAAGTAGCTGGAAAACATGGGCCCAACCCGGAAATGTCAACCCGAAAAAGGAGTACTTGAAAGTTCAACCACGCAACGCAGACTGCTCATAAAGAGAAGTGTGCCGGACCGTGTTCCACGGCAGGGCACAGACCAGACATCAACGTCTCGGGCGTCGCTCCGGAGACTTTCGGCGGTCACTCTGTTGCCGGCGTTCATCGCGCCCATAACGATCACCCTCATCGCGGCCATAACGATCACCGCCGTCGCGTCCGTAGCGATCACCGCCGTCGCGGCCGTAACGATCGTTACCGCCGTCGTCCCGTCTCGTCCGATCGCGGGAGAGAGACCGCCGACGGTTTTCCGGTCCTTGAGTTACCGGTCGTCGCGGAATGGGCGATCGGCTTCGACTCCGTCCGCGCACGCTCGGTCCCGGTCGGTTGTTCCGTCGGTCTCGACCGCCACCACGACTGGAACCGGACGAGGATGAGCTCGACGAAGAGGAGGAAGATGAGGAGGACCGTCCACGGCGAGATTGTTGTTTGCTTGGGCCGGTCTGGCGTGTTTTGTCATCCTCGTCGTCGCTGTCACGGGAACGTTGGAAGCGTCGCATTTCATCGTCCAGTGCACTAACCTGAAAACCGAGAGAAATTAAGATTGAACATGTCATATGAAAATCAAATACAATATAACCACGGAAGAGAAGTCACGCTGTAAACTAAGAGTCAAGTCAATCAAGTAGAACCGTGCAATGACGCCGTTCCGCAAAGAATTAAGACATAGGAATCGACCACAACAACACAATAAACCAAAATCAATCAAGTCAGAACCTATCGATACGTTTAATCTAATTATCAATCAATAAAATACAGAACATTAAATATTCCGTGCCATTTGTTTAAACTCACGAAATTCTTCCAGCACTGTTAAAAACACACAAGTAATAAAATCAATAATAAAAATTTTATCGCTTACGCACCAACAGTAATACCGTTCAAGCAAAAGCAGTCACAAAATCTAACTGGAATTACTAATTAGACTCATTTAATCAATCAATCACTTGACGTAGAGTTATCCGCTTCGAGTTAAAACCAATCAACGCGCACTTATTCTAGCAAACTCATCAATCAACTACAAGACAGCCAGTAGTAAACTATTCATACCCTCGGTTCCAACTCGTTTGACTCCTCCAGCACAATCCGCTTCTGCAGCTTCGGCAGGATAATATCGCAGTGCCTCTCCGCCCGCAAGAGCGTGTCCACATACTCATCCATATGCACCACCTGGAATTTGCCCATCTTATCCTGGAAGAGGCACTTGCGGTAATCCTTATACAACGGTTCTAGATCTTCGTAGATCTCCTTCGGGGTGGCCACAAGCCGCCAGTAGAACGCACCGAGCGCACGGACATATTTGAATTCCTCGTTTTTTATGAACTCAATGATGATCTCCTTTTCCGGCTGGATTTGCAGGAGCTTCAGGACGAGGCAGAGGAACGGCGTCGGTTTAACGTTGCCGCCGTAGACGCCGCCGAGGTATTTCAGCGCCATGGCTTTGTCGACGACCCGCTCGGCGGTCAGCGCGAAGCATTCCTCCTTCCAGTAGATGGAGTCGTAGATGCGTGTGCGGACAATCTTGTCCACGAGGAACTGTGGGTTGATCCCGCGGATGGCGACGGCTTCTTTGGCGGTTTTGTTTGCCATTTCAAATTTCTCCGCCCCGATCAATAATATCTTCTGAACCACGTGTTTGGGGTAAGGAACGTGAAGTATCGAAGTGGAGATATATGTTGTTGAAGTGATGCGATTCGAAAAAAAACAACTGAAAATGAAAAATGAAAAAGAAGACTAAATGAAACGGAAACATCAAATTATCGTTTGAGTTCGGCGCTTAACTTATCAATCAAGCGCTCAAGAAGTCGAGCTGCGCACACGGATAGAATGCTTGGCTGACCCGAGTTAGAGCCAGTCTGCTTGTACAAGTTTTGGATCAAACACCGTCAGCCAAGCATTCGGTGACTGTCCCGTATGCGTAATACACAAAAATTCCCACTCCATTCACTTCGCTCAAATAAATAAACAGTAAGTGTCTAACTAAAGGTTAGGTCTTCCAAAAACGCATGCAAAGTTAATAAATTTAAATAATACAGTGTGAAAAGGTCTGTTACCTTTGCTGACTCGATTCCAACCTTATCAGTACGACAATCGATTGGATTGCATGAGTTGCAGCTGCGTTTCTGAAAGTACACTCAAAAGGTACTGTATTGCCATTTCTTCAAAAAAAAGGCGAAAAGCAACTTTTCAAACCGGCGTTAAAACAGGCAACAGAAGCCACTAAAGAATGGCCGGTAAGCCACGATCAGGAGTCACGACAGAGAACCAGCGGTCAAGAGCAAAAGGAAACTCCGCAAGATTCTCGCCTGCTCAACAGAAATTCTAAATTATTGTACATATAAGGCTATGGGAGAAGTGAGCACAGTGATTGCCAGCAAAAAGACGAAATTAAAAAAATAAACTGTTCAACGCAGAAATAAAAGTTATTTTCCAGTTCAGCGACAAAAAGAAGCATAACGACCATGATTCCACACAGCATCTTCGAAGGATGCTGACGTATGGTCCGGATAACGATCACTGCTCGTGCAAGGCTGAGGCACGGGCACCTGGATTGATCAACGTATATGTCAAAAAGCATTCGTTTTGCAGTCGCTCATCCCGCATCCACTGGATTATCTCCTCCCTCGTCACTAAAACGTTCACATCGTCACACTCATCTCGCAGTTATCGTATAATCGTACCTCTCCTAACTAACACAATGACCTACTTCGTGGATTAGTTGCCACGGCTGAGCTGAGCTCCTGCTGGACATACGGGTCACTTAAAAAGTCCTCATCGATGGGCATCTTCAATCCTGCACGTCCATTCTCCCCGTTTGTCCCTTCTCCGTTCTCCGACGGCTCCTGCTTCACCACGGGTGAGTCCAACATGTGCGGTTTCACCGGGTCCACCTCCAGCGAGGATGCAGATCGGGCGGTGGCTTTCCCTCCGAACAAAAGCAAAATTGAATCAACGGCTTCATCGGCATTGATCGATTCCATGCCTGGGAATGCGTTCTCGATCGGGTCGGAAGAGACCTCCATGGACTCGTCTTGGTTCGGCTCTTGGTCCACCGTGCAAGCCTCCTCTGCACTGGCCGTCACTTCCATTGAATGATCCGGCTCCTCCCTGACTTCGCGCCCTTTCTCTGCAATGATCGATACATTGCAGGCCTCCGAAGAATCCGCGACCGACTCGACAATTCGAGTCGCCGATCCCGCTGCTGGCTTCACTAAAGCAACAACCACAGCAATTTCAGTGCGTTTAACCGGATCAACCAGCGAGGAGAATGATGTGGGGACGGCTGTGGAATCCAACACCGCAGCGTCAGTTAACACTACGGTGGAGCGATTTTGCCGTGAAACGCCGGCAGAGTCCGCTCTGACAATGGGCACAGCTGCAACAGGCTCGGACATATCGTCGTCGCTGTCCGAGTCGTCGCTCATAATGCCAAAAGCTTCCTCCAGAGATATGGAACGCGCAATGACTGCAGTCGCCATTGGAGAGTTGAGACTATCGAAGACTCGTTCAGCAGACACTGAAAAATATATCAGACGAAACAAATTACCATTATGCGTTTTTAGAAGTATATGTATTTCACGAGAACCCATGTGTAGTTTGGAACTTTTTCCGTATACCTGCTTGACTGCTGCTCTATTTGTCTATTTATTTGTAACTTCCTCAACAAAACAGAATGCTCTTGCAATGAGCAACTGCTGATGCATTTTAAGGATTGCTGAGTAGATTGGAAACAGAAATGAGAAATGAGTTACCTTTTTCTGCTGGGGCTTTAGGCGCGGACGCTGTCTGTGTCCTAGCGAGAGGAATCGGTGGAGCCATCGAAACGGTTCTCTGTTTGGTAGCAGCTGAAGACGAAACTGATCTACTGACAATCGGCGTTAGCGATGGGGATGGTATTTGGGGAGCTCGAGTCACCGGACGTTGAGCAGGAGGAATAATCTCATTGGTTGGAGTAACAGTCAGCATCGATAGGCCAGACGGCGCAGCAGCGGTCAAAATGTTGCTCAGAACATGATCAGAGGAAATGGGCGGTGGAGCTATGTCCGACGGAACGACGGCAACTGGCTTTCTTTGTGGAGTGACGGTCGGAGCTTGAACCGCCTTCTTCTTTTCCGGAATTTGATGATCGCTCTCAGACACCGCTTGATTAATTCGCAGAGACGATGGCGAGGACGACGACGTGGCGGGCATCACAACAGCATCCTGTAAAGTGGCGATCGGCATCGGCAGCGGAAGCGGCAGTACAGGCGGTGCGGAAACGGGTATGGTCTCAGCCCCACCTGGGTCAGCGGAAGCAGGTGCTGGAGCTGTGACGAGCGGAATGACAAGAACCGGCGGAAATGCCGCTGCAGCAGTCGAAGCTTGAACGGTCTGCTTCTTCTTCGGGATTTGATGTTGATTCGCGAATCGATCGCGCTTTCTGGAGCCGACCTTGGTGTAGACGTAATCAATGCCCTTATCCTCTACAAAAATGTTTTGAGATGAGAGAGAATAAAAAGAAGTACTGTTTATGAACGTTGGTGAACGTTGAACCGGAACAATAAACACTTCGGGAGCAGTTTTTACCAACCTCGACACTGGCGACAAAAGAAATCCTCGATGTCGTCCTCGTCAAAGCGTGTGTCAAATTGGTCACACGTGACGTGGACCCATTGTTCACATTCTTCGCAACCGCTGCAAAAGAAATTAGGGATGATGAAGCGATGTTAACAACAATCTGACGCGTTAGTTGAACGAATTGATTGACTGATTAGCTTGTTGGGCCATGTTGACTCATATTTGAGATTCCTGTTGGTTGATTGATCGATTGCATGGTAATAACACAGTTTGATGATTACTCACAACAGAAAGGTTTCTCCGGTTTCTGGGTGGATGGTTTTTCTGCAAATTCCACATCTGTCGGGAATTTCGATCTCCTTCTTCCGAGGCGGCATCGTCAAGTTACCCACCCACAATCAAATCGGGAATCAATCATCGCATGAGATTCAGAACAAAGAAGATACAGTGGACGTGCTGATCGAGATGACCATTCTGAAACGGCACAGTCAATGGGGGGTTCCGTTTCACGCTGTTTCTCGGGTGACGTCCAGACAGACGTTGAGGAATCCCAGCAGTGGATTTTTCTCGCAAAGAACGGCGACAAGGCGTCCAAGGAAATGTTATTCTCATTCAACTCCAACGCTGGAAGCCAAACTGAAAATTGCGGATGCCGGATCGGCGGATGGCTCAGAAAGGAACGAAAAAAAGCACGGCTTGTTTTGATTTGATCTGATTGCTCTAAGTTGATTGATTATTGTCCGGCACAAATTCTTGCCATAAGACTGTACGATGACAAACAAAGTCAGTCACAAAACAGTCAACATCATTTTTGCTCGCATTTTACCTCTAAAATTTTCTTCACCCTAATTCTTACGTCGAGAAAGAATGCCCGTCACTAGGAAGAAAGCCATCACCGCGGAGAACACGGCTGAAATTATTCGACTGCACGGGGAAGGGAAGACGCCGCAGGAAATCAGCGATTTGGTCACTTGCAGTCATGCCACCATCATGGCTGTGCTCCATACCGCAAAATCCAACGATGCACAACACTCAAAACTAACCGGCCAGCGTAACCGTTCCTGTGCGATGCAAGTTTCCGCGGCGGATGAGCAGAAAATGATGGATTTCCTCTCCGAGTTGGACCAGGTAACGGGCCGATGTAATCAACCAATCAATTAAACGACGGTGTTGTGTTGTGTAAATCAGTCGCATTTCAGTGGAAATCAATCACGCCAATCAAGCCTTGAAATATATAAGAGACTGCAAATTATTTGTTCTCATGTTTTTGTTAAACAAAGATTAAAACATCCATTCTTCATATTTTCTTATCAGCTTCAGAAGCGCTATTTGTTGGCCGAAAAAATTTGGCCGACGAGTGGGATTTACGTAATTGCAGCCTGTCAATTAGCTTATTTAGTTGGGGACCAATAATAGATCAATCAATCGCACGGTATCGCATTGTTATTTCTTTCTTGCAGTTCAATCTCAACTGGCGCATGAGTAAATTGCGTCAGGTTCTGCAAAAATACGCCCTGGCAATTGGTAAGTCCATTTTTCCACTCTGGACGCAGATAAGTTTATCAGTTTAGAATTGCAGGTTTGCCAGAGGAAGCCCAAGGCTCGCCGTGGATCAGTTCTTTCATGTCGCGGAATAAGGAGAGAATAACCGAACTGCCGGAGGTGCTAGACTCCTCGACTGTCGCTGTGGCTTTCTTCAAAATAGTCGATACCGTCATGGCGAGACTGCAGATCCACGGTCGCGCGGAATGCATTTGGAATGCGGAGCTGGTCAGCTGCTGTGCGAGTCTGAAGAATCGTCGCGTCGCGGCGGTAAAGACGCGGCGAAACGGCAAGCCGCCCGTGGAAGGTGTGGGCGATCCTTTGATGTCGTTGTGCCGTTATGTCTGTAAAAGAGAAAAATTGTTAAATTCAGGCAAACGGACAGACAGACAGACGGACAGACAGACGGATAGACAGTCGGGCAGACAGACATTCAAGCAAACAGACAGAAAGATAGACAGTCAGTCGGAGAGGCTTGCTGGCAGACAGACAGACCGCTAGAGAGTCCGGTCGACAGACAGTCGGGCAGACATGCAGACAGACAGCAGACAGTTAACTGATACTACTACTAATGATCTCTATATCCATATCTCTGTGCATTCCTATCCAGATCCGAACGAAACGGTCAAAGCGCTCTGCGCCTTCTCGGCATCGGGAAAGAACGCCTCACCGGCTCTTTTCTTCCCTGGCAACAAAATCCAACATGCTCTCTGGTCCGCCGAACTTCCGGAAGAGACGCGTTCCACGGTGAGCTATCTGGTGGGCACAGACGGGCAGTCCGACTGCGACGTCCTCCTGCAGTGGCTGCAGGATATCTTCACCAAGTCCATCGTGGATCGACCGGTACTAGTGTAATTTGCATTACTAGTGACTTTGGTATTCACTATTCTTTGTAATAATTTCTCGTTGTTATGCTCAGATTTTGATGTTCGTCGACAGTCGTTACGGCACGGTGGACTGTGTCCCGTTGCTGACCTGGGCCAGGGACCAAAATATCCATTTAATCTGTGTACCACCGGAGTGCGCTGACGTGGTTCGACCTCTCGACCTCGCAGCGAGGTGGATTTTAAAAAAGCATTGGCACACGGTTGCAGGAAAGGCCAATATACGGAAAGCATCTGTAGGTGGTGCCCAGACATGCAAACTTGTAAAGCGACCTTGCAGATAGACGGGAAGATAGACAGCCAGACAGACAGACAGGCAGACAGACAGACAGACAGACAGACAGACAGACCGACCGTCAATAGTTAGATAGTCCGATAGACTGACAGACAGATAATCAAGTAAAGAAATAGTCTGCATAGTCCTTTAAAAAATTTTCATTTTCAGAGAAAGCCGTCAAGCGTGGTGAAAGCTTTCATAACATCCTACCTAACCGCCATGAACGAACAGAACGTTCAAGCGTGCTTTAGCGCAACTGGTTTCTTCCCCCTTAACACGGAAGCAGTGTCTCTAATGATTCGATTAGCCGATGATCAACAACCCTTGCCGTGTGAACAGAACCGCTTGCCCGAAAAAGTTTCTCCGGCTGAATTGGGGCAGGACTACCAGGATGCGGTTAAGACCGTAATTGACGTGCTCATGAAAGAAGGAAACGACGCAAAAACCATCAATAAGACGCTGAAACAGCTGGGCATTGCCGGTAAGTGTTTTGCAGTGTAAATGCATCCATAAAATGTTCTTTCCTTTTGCTTGATTATGTCTTTCACGTTTTGCTTCTCTTGTTAATATAGCTCGTCTGAAGGTCGCCTCTTGACGACTTGTTTTCTTCGCTTGCACCTTCCAATAATCAGTCTGGCAGTGTTTCCACTGCTTTGTCTTTTGGGAGTTGATCTCTTCTTTATCTATGTTTTCCAGTAGGGCACTGTACCAATAATTTCTAATTCTTGTTGAATTACTTGTGCTCAGCGTTCCGATCGTTTACGCACGTCATGCCGCAATCTTGAGAAGAGAATTGGTAGTTTAAACAATAAATTACGGTACATCACAAAATGACACTCGCATTAGAAAGTAATTGCACCGGCCGGCACGTATCAGACAACATTGGTAGTCATCAACCGATCAACGCTGGCATCGCCACTGGAAATGTTTTTCGGCATGACAAAGACAGTTTTGGGGAGATGAGCATCAATCCACTCGCGGCAGTCCACATCGGGGCCACATTGAATCTCGAATTCCGGCAGCCGCATGTAGCCGACGTTGATGGGGACGATGGAGCAGTGGACCACCGTGTCCATATGTGGACCAAGTCGGACATGCGTTTCCTTTTCCCCTGAGACCGAACAAGATATGAGTTGAGATTCCAATGAATGGCAGATCGGCGCGGTAGATAGGCAAGCAATGCCACAAACAAACAGACAAACAAACAAACAGACAGGCATGCAGGCAAGCAGGTACACAGACAAGAAGCATGGCCGAAAGACGATCTAAATTTACCATGTAAGACATATTCGTCGTTTGTGGACAGTAGAATGTGCAAGTCCAGCAGCTGCTCCGAAGAATTCACAATCCCGTAAGCCAAATTCAGCGGCTCAAACTGGGTCACTTGCGTGGGAAGGGTCAAGTAGACTTTGACCGGAGAGTGGGCCGATTTCACCTGGAGATCCGGTACAGGAATGAAAGTCATCGCGCTAGGCTGGTCTGAACCACGCCGATTCCACGTCAAAACAAACGGTCCCATCGGAATCAAACTGCCCGGTGGACATTTCGCACGGATCCGCAGAAACCAAACGTCCTGGGCTTCCTCATCCTCGATCAGCTGCACTCCTGTCAGATAAGACGGCGTCACCGTTACCCGTTCCACCGATTCCTCTGGGAATTTCAATTCTGCGGCGCCCAACACAATGGCCACTGGGGAAGCATTGCGGATGACAGTGAAGTAGATGAGGTCTTCCCCGGCTGGCAGAACGTGTTTCTCCGAGGAGTACTCTTCGCTGTGCAACTCCCGCGACATAAACTTGATCTGAAGGGGATTGACAGATTGGATCAAAATAGTCGTTTCCGCGGCGCACTGGAAAGACGGCTCGGTGAGGTCGTAGGTCAGTGTGATGCGGATACGCGTTTTCAGGCCCATAATGCATCGGATGAGTACGGCTGCATCTACGCTCTCTCCTGGCGGAATGTCGGACAGCGGGGAGGTGCTGTCGTTAATGAAGGTTGCGGCAGATCCGGTGGAAGCAAAAGTCACCTTACCAACCGCTCCGTGGTCATCGCATGCTACGTGGAGTTGGACGTTGCTAATCAGGGCAGCTTCGTGATTATGCACAACGATGGGCAAGCGGAATGTCTCTCCGACCAGCAGGAGTTCTTGGGCGGCTGCGGTGACTTGAACTTTTGGGGGGCGCTTGATGATGTCTACCGAGGTCTGAAGTTCCGGGACTGTAATGTAGATCGGGATTATATTAAAATATGTCCTCAACCAACGACTGGGAAATTGATAGGCGCGGCGATACAGGAAAGAAAAAATGGGCACGAAATAATAGCAACAGGCAAATATCCAGGCAGGCAGGTTGACAGACAGATATACAAATTGATGACAGACAACAGACAACAAACAGGAAGACAGACAGACAGACAAGCAAATAAACAGACAGTCAGACAAACAGACAGTCAGACAAACAGACAGTCAAACAGAGAGGCAGGCAGACAAATCTGGCCGTGCAAGAAAATGTATTTGAAATACAGCTCTTAAGACTTACCCGATTCGTTCCCTGTTAACTGGAAGGGAAATCCCGCACAATGTGTCTGACGAGGCCGCTCTGTTGTTCCGAAGTGGGACCACACCAGAATAAACGAACTCTTGTCCGCTGTTCCCATTTTCAAGATAATTTTCGAGATGCTAATCCGTCGACCAACGTCTTCGTTTAGCGGCTGAAACTGAAATTTGAACTCCTCCACTCGGTCAGGCACCAAGTTCAAATGGGCGGTGTCTCCCGATACAACACACGAGGAGTTATACGCCGGATTGGACAGAACAACCTGCATGCCCAAAAATATTCGGGCCATTAAAAATAAGATATAAAGTCAAAACAAAAGTCAAATGGTTTGGACTGACCTGAAGTTCGCTAAACGGAATCGGCAGGGGACTCGTTAAAGCCAGCCGCGCCGTCATAGTGATCATTTCATGCGCCGCGAAGGATGGCCGATCAAACGAGCAATGACACTCGACGCAGGAGAATACGTTGTCCATATCCAAGACACACAGCAAGGCCTCCGGTGGGAGGGATCCCCATTTCTGGTAAGCCATCTGGCTTTGTGGTCTGAGAAGGTTACGGAAGTCCGGACGATCGCCCGATAGAATCTGCATTAGCGTTTCTTGCAGTTGCAGACGATCGTTTTGCTGGAGATAGGATTCACCGCAAATGGCTTCCAATGTGCTGCGAATGAACTCCGCCACGTTAGGGATAAGAGCGGATACTCGGATTTGACGAAGAAGTAGCTCTAGAAAAAAACAACCAAACTTCAGATTCATCCTTAATAAGTTATTAAGAAACAAATAAGTGAAAGGGTCTGCTTTGGCGCCTAGTTATCAGTTTGTACGTTTACATCTCCAGCATGCATGCTTGCCCCGCCTGTCTGTCTGTCTTCCTGATTGTCTGCCTGATTGTCTGCCTGATTGTCTGCCTGGCTGTCTGGCTGTCTGTCTGTCTGTCTGTCTGTCTGTCTGTCTGTCTGTCTGTCTGTCTGTCTGTGTCTGTCTGTCTGTGTCTGTCTGTCTGTGTCTGTCTGCCGTCTTTCAATATGTGTCCTTGTTTGCCTTCCTTGTCTCACTGCGTTACTATCACGAGTGCTTCTTTGTCTATTGACGTTACTATGCACTGTGGACAAAAAAATATCCTACTCACGACTGAATATGACACTCCACTTGCTCTTGCGATACTCCGCCAACCCCTGGCTGAACAGCGCCTGCGCCTTGTCATACGCGCCAATCACCGAGTACTCATCGCCGATCCGGTTGAACAGCATCAAGGCTGTACGATTACAGCGATGTTTCCGGAACTGCGCAATCGCCGTGTTCAACAGATAAATCATCCAGCCGGTGTGATTTACGGCCCGCTCGCAATTCTGTAGGTACACTGCGATGGGAACCTCCGTGGAATTCGACGGCACCGACAAAATCAACTGGCCGTAAAACTCCCCATCCACCGGGGGAGTCGGCACAAATGACAGCTGCTGCGGCGGAAATTGCAGGCAGTTCTTCTGACGCAGTTTCATGTGATCTGCCGCTTTGGTGAAATAAACACCGGGATTCTCTGACGGAATGGCCGACAGCCCCGATTGGATGGCTTCGTCGAAGATCACCCCGAAAATATAGTTCTGTCGGAAGAGCCAGGCTTCGTGTTGATAGGCCAGATCGAGTGGGCCTTTGTATACGCGAAAGACCTCTAGGTGCTTACGGAAGTTACTGATAGCGTCGACGGGGCAGGCAAGACGGAAGGACAGCCGGCAGATACGATACATAATGATCATCGCCACCGTTTTCACCTCGAAGCCGCCGTCTTGCCGGATCTGTTGCAGATTGAGGTAGGCTTGTTGGTAGTGTTTGAGCGATGTCTGCTTGTCTTGGCGGAACTCGTTAAAGTAGCCGATTTTGAATTGATGCCGAACAAGAAGGGAGAGGTTCTGGGAGGCCATCCGCATGACCGCGTCGCGGTGTCCTCGGACCCGTTTGGATTCATTGAGGTAGTACTGCAAAGGGAAGCAAAAAATTGGATAAGGGAAATGAATCATGGTCTCACAGAAGTGTGACTGATCAAGCAATCAACTGGCTCACAACAGCTAAGGAAGTGCAATGGACAAGGAAACCGCACGAAATCATCCAAAATACCAACTCAATCTCTTAAGAATTATTCTGAGAGCAATTAGACAGCGCTTGAGGTAGTATAAGTACCTGCTGCACCATTTCCGACAGAGCAGTTTCCAGCCGAATGACATATCCCATGAGTTGGTCATTATTTGGGAGGAAGAAGACCTGCTTCAGGGTCAGCTCGCATGAATTGCACAATCCATTGACTTTCTCCGAGTCCGGTGACGGCTCCCCGGGAGCAAAAGTATGCGGCCTAGACTGAAAAGAAGCAAAACAAAACACATGGATTAGCATCCATGAAAAAAAATATCCGGTAACCAGTTGATTGATTGATTAACACGGCAGAGTGGTTAAGCAGCGCTCGTACATCTTATCACTAAAATCCGTGTGAACGTTAAATGAACTGAGAAAAGCATGATAAAGAGAACGAAATTAATCAACTACAATTCAAAAAAATCCAACAGAAAGGAAGTAAGAAACAATAAGCAGCAGGTCCATCAATCAACCGAAGATTCACATGTTGACGTCATAAGCAAACATGTAGCCAGTAATCATTCAATCAACCCGCCTACGACAGCACCAAGCTAATTGGCCTTAGCTTCGTTTCGTTATGGACCCGTTTGCCCGACCGTTAATCAAATATGCTAGTGAAATAAAAAGGCCCAACTAAAAACGTTCAAGTGAACTGCACAACCAGCAATCAATCAGATCAAGGGAACCTAGAAACTGAATTAATAAACAGCAGACTCATCAATCAATCGACGAATTACAGGGTGACGTCACAAGCCAGCCCACAACCGCCAATCGTCCAATCAACGCACCTGCACCAGCACCAAAGCGATGCGCGTACTCCGCCCCGCCAAACTCGCGCGCACCGTCGCAATCTTACTCGAGCAGGCAATCTTCTTTTCCGCAAAGGCCGGATCGTCCCACTCCAAGTCTGCAAACAGCACCACCAACGCCGGCACCTCCAGCATGTGTTTCCTAATCCAGTTCTTTTTCAGGATGCCCCCCGGTACGGTGCCGTACTCGTAGGACTTTTTAATCTTGCTCACGGGGTATTCGTGGTCCGCCGGGACGATCTGGTAGAGGATGGGGAGGCGGTCCGCGCCGCGGTTCGACGCGAAGCACTCCCAGATGGTGCGGTGGGTGGCGTTGTGGACGAAATCCAGTCCGCAGAGTGCGATGAACGGCTGCGGATCGGGGATTACTTCTGGGGGCAGATTGAACAGCGGGTCCGGCAGGTCGGGCGGATTCATGCTGCGTTGAGGGAGACTGGCGGTGGGAGCTTGGCGGGTCGTGGTGGACTGCATTTTTTACTGTTGTGGTATTTTTTTCCTCTGAAAACTAAACTACAAGTCAGGAAGACCCCTGCTGCACGCAGTGCGGGGGCGCAAGAGGCGTGGCTTTGTTTTGTCTCATTACGCTGTAATTTAGTATGAGTACTTTTATATGAGTATACTTTTACTTTTAGTATGAGTTACTCATACGAGTACTCTTATGAGGTTTCGAGGGTACAGTATACAAGTTAATTATTGCACGTTTTTTCTGGAATCTGGGTTATAATATTTTGGTAAATGAGAACTGATTGACTTGTAATTTATTGATTATATTGATCATTTATATTACTGTTGTGGCGTCACACGTAAGTACATGTAAGTCGATATTATTAGCTTGTGCGCTGTAAACTGTGATCATGATGCAACTTGTAATTTGCAACTTGTACTGTAATTTCCTTTTATCTTTTATTTTTTTATCTTTTACTTTTTAGTTTTTAGTTTCGAAATCTTATTTCTTAATTTTTAATTTTCAATATTAAAATTTTTATTTTTTAATACGTAGTTTGTAAATTGTAGCAGGTAATCCGTAGCTTGTAGCATGTAAGCCGTAATATGCGATTTGTATAACTTGGGGCATTGTAATTTCTACTGTAATTTGTGATTCGCCATCTAAAATTTTGTAATTTTTAATATGTAATTTTGTAGCTTGCAATCTGTTTTCTGAAATTTGTACTAGTAATTTGTGATTTGTGATTTGTGATTTGTGATTTGTGATTTTGGTATTCATGATAATGGGTAAGTTTATAATCAGGAATCTAAATTTTGAAATTTGGAGGTCCTAATTGTTGTTGTGGACTTACTAATGTGCAATTTTAATTTTCAAGAACTTGACCGAACTGACCTTCATTGTGTAGTACCACTATAACGTCTCATAAGTTTTGAGAAAGAACGGCAGTAACAACTGCGTTAAGCCAACATGGACAGCAACCCAGCGCCAACAGCAAGAGTGACTGACTAGTGGCCAAAAATAGCGGGAGATTGTTGCTAGAGGTTCGGTGAAGTGCGGACCCATCCCCAGCAGCTGCTGGCGGTGTTCCATTTCGGAAATTAAAATTAAGACTGTATTTCTTCAATTCCCGTAGGAATGTGCAGAGGATGAAAAACAAAGCGTGATAAAATAAGCACAGACACCCCAAAATCTGAAGGTTGTCATTTTGGACGGATCATCACATTACCGTGGATCTCGCTTGATGATTTCCCGAATCAGGGTTGGGTGCCTTCCCTGGGTTAAAACGGTTTTTTATTTTTGAGCGAGTTTTCTCCATGACTGTCGTCTATCTTCCGGGAAAACGGCGCCTTAAAATCATATACTCATTGCGACAACTTCCGGTCTGCTTTAGGATATGATAGCACAAAGGACAACACCACAAAGGATACGACCCAAGTGCCTTATTATTTAGCCACACGTCTTCGAAAAACGGATACCCGCAATGTAATCACACTTTCAAAGGAGCAATTTCATATGCCATATATAAAACAACTTCCTATTGAAATATGACTTTCTGGTAAAGCGACCATCCATCGGGGTCCTACCGGAAGTGTGTGTCTCCCATAAAGAAAGGCTTCAACTCTATGCATTCTACATGTTGACCCCTAACGTGTCATTACACACGGCAGCGGTGAAAGGAATGCGATAACGGGTGTTATGTTTCCGGTCGAGGCACTTTACCCATCCTATGCGCGGACCTTCAATTTATATGTTGACGATCCCCCCACCCACCCCCACCCCTTTGAGACCGGGAGTTACACGGCCGGACAACCATCGCGG
>LRSR01011883.1:0-10647 GCA_001579985.1 Hypsibius dujardini
CACCCGAACTCGCGCGGGCGTTGAATCCGGTCTAGTTTCATGTCGTTCTCGTTTTCGATTGTATGTGCAGCCAGGCGTTTGTGGAATTTGCCAACGAGAAGCTCGCGGAGAAGTACTTTGACGTGCTGACCAAGAAGAACAAACTCAAGGGACAGACGTTCATTGTGGATTACTGCGGCCAGAAGAGCAAGTTCAACGCCAAGAAGCTCACCCCAGGAAGTACGTATCTGTTCCCAGTTTGATTTGCGGATTTCTCGATTGTGATTGCTGAAATTGTCGCGATGGAATTTGTCTTTGGCTAGGATGATTGATTGATTGATTGGTTCAGGTTGAAGTGACGCATGTTTTGTGTAGCTATCGTTTCTCTTCTGAGTCTTTGGATTGCTAACTTGATGTTCTTATTTTCAGCTGAGGAGGTCGATCACGAGAAGCTCTACGTCGGTGGGTTAAAGCAGCAGACTACAATCGACGACATTCGGGCTTTCTTCCCCGCCGCCATTGACGTCCTCAAGCCCGGTCGCTCCAAGCGAAAGGCCCGAGAAGGCGCTGCGTAAGCCTCTTACTTACGTCTGATTTCATTCTTTGACTCCTTTTTTCCTTATTCGGTAGAACGATTTTTTATTTTTCTGTTTGTAGTTTCGCCTTTGTCAAGTTCGCCAATGCGGACGCCGCACGGACCGCCTTCCAGAAGTCGCAGGACGCCGTCATTGACGGCCAACTGGTTACTGTGCTTTATGCCTTCAAGCCCAAGCCCCAGCAGGTGAAGGCAGCCGCAGAGAAGAAGGTCGCCGCCCCGAAGGAGGTGAAGGCCAAGACGGAGGGCCAACCGGCTGGGAAGAAGCAGAAGACGGAGACAGGCGCGGCCAAGCCGAAGCCGGCTGCCGACAGCGATGATGAGGTTGGTTTCGCTGATTTGGCAGTTTCTTCGCCTGAACGACAAGTGAATCAATTATTTGGAACTAGTTTAAAATTGCAGAATTTTTGTTTCAAACACGATGTTACCATAAAGTTGATTGATTTCTTGGATGCGACCATAAACGATGCGGTGTCCACTTTCTTGGCACTGCATCACCTGTCGGGCGCGAAATGAAGCTTGTGCAGCTCACTAATTAGTATCTAGGAATTCCTCCTATTTATTGACCGGCTGGCATACACTGAGTTGTTTTGTTGAAAATTTTAATGGTCTGTTGCGGAGGTCGGAAAGAGAAGTTTTTTTTCTGTTGCTTGCTTGATGATTGCGCGGTTGATTCTTGATTGGGTGAAATATCTGACGTGACTGCTTGGCTTTTTTGCAGGAAGATGAGAGTGGCGACGAGGCTGTCAGTAATATGATGAAGAAGATTGCTGCCGGTGAGGACAGCGATGATGATGAGGACGAGGAGGATGAGGACGAAGATATGGAGAAGCCTGCCGCCGCTCAGAAGTCTCTTGCTCAAGGAAAGAGCAAGCCGCAAAATGCGATCAAGGGGGCTGTTGCGCAAAAAACGGCCGGCAAAGGTGCGGCAGCCAAGGCCGCCGCCAAGCCGCTGTCCAAGAAGATCTCCGATGATGATGATGAGGAAGACGACGACGACGACGATGAGGAAGGCGATAGTAAGTTGTGCCTGTTTGATAGAACGGCTGGCTGTATGTGTCTGGTGTTTGCCTGTCTGAATGATGCCTATCCGCATGAATGTCAACTGTTTGCCTGAACGATGAATGTCGTCTTGAATGGTGTTTAAGCGAGCTGTCTTCAGTGTACCTGAAAGATCTGTCAATTTTCTGACTTGGTCTGGTCAAAGACATTGTCCGCCCATTTCTAAGTCGTTGTTTTGCCCGAAGTTGGTCCGGTGTGGAGACTGCACAGTCCAGCTCCCGTATGGCCACTGCTATGACCATCCGGGCGTTTATGCTGTGAAAAGTGACACTCGAAATCATGGTCGATGCGAATGTTCCAAACTCTTGGAAGATTCGCGTTCCATGAGAGACATCCGTTAAACTGTGTGCTCGATTGGTTGATTGATCTGTGTGTTGTGAGAAATTTATCATTTTTGTCTTTGTTTTATTGCAGTTACCGGGCTTTTTGCCGATGCCGCCAGTGATGATGACGACGACGACGAGGATGATGATGATGAAGACGAGGAAGAAGAAGATGATGATGATGAAGACGACGAGTAGATTTTCCTTCACATCCACGGCACGTCGTGAAAAGATTTAATTTTTCGCGCCCTGTCCTCGTATTCTTGTTTTGTTTTTCTCGCTTCAACTGTCTTATTTCCACACACGCATATATACGTATGCAGATTGAGTTATTGGGTTTGGAGCTTACACTTGAACGCAGGACGTCTCAATTTTCTTATTTGTTAACCGACCACATGTTGGACCGATGCTGATTCTTTGTTGGACCTTTTTGACTTGTCATTCATTCTGCTGCTGCTTTAGCTGGGCATTTTCAGCAAGCTGAAGGTGTACCGACTGCTGTAATGTCGCTCATGTGTGTTGGTAAAATATTGAACCCGTCTGTCTGAAAGATGGGAGTTGTCTGGTCTAGAAAGAAAGGCCGATAGGATGGTCCTTGTCAGACAGATGAAGTGAATCTAGTAAGGCTAGTGATGCAGGTAGACAGGCAGACAAAAACCCAGGCAATTGGTTAGACAGGCATGCTGGGAAAACTAGTAACAGGCAGGCTTGCAGGTAGAAGACAGTGCGAGAGACAGACAGGTAGACATATACCGGTGGAAAGACAGAATGGTAAAAAGATGAGTGAAACTCACGAAAACCACTTCGGGAACCGTGAAATGGGACCATTGATTCAGAACTGGGCTTGATTTTTTGGCTGTGGTTTGTGCCACGTTTAAGCTTCAGTTGAAGATTTTAGAGCATTTCGTGCACAAACATCTGTGCCATTCGACTCGTTCGTTTCTCTCATGACAGACAATGATTCCGATTATGTATCTTTTCCTTTTTTCATCATTTAACAAAGGAAGACACTAACTGCGACGAACGCGCGCGAGTAAAGGCTAATAGAAAAATTAAAATAAAAAATTTAGTAAAGGACTGTGTGTCGTTCTTGTCTCTCAGAGGATGTCTGTCTCGTAGATGGTCTTCCCGTCCATGGTGCCGTTTGTGATGTTCATCTGGTGGTGGTAGAACGGCTTGGAGGTGGGCGTGGCGTAGATGTCCATGCCGTTGATTTTGGAGTGGGACTGCTGACTGGCGGCCTGCTGTTGATGGCGCTTGAGGTCGTTCAGCGAGCCGGACTGCGGGGACGTGGAGGTCTTGTTGACCGGTGAGGAGGGACGGATCTTCTGGTCGCGCTGCAGTTGCTGCAGCCGTGCGTACTGCTCCTGAATAAATCAATAAAGCATATATATAAATATATATATATATAAATAAATGATTAAATTAAATAATTAAATTACATTCGGTTGTTTTGAATTTGATTGGAATGCTAAGGATTATTTGATTTTAATTAATTTTAAGTTTACCTGCAGTTGTCGTTGCTTGCGCAGCAGCTCCTGATGGCGTTCCTCCAGAATCTCCTGCCGATTGCGCGGCGGCAACGGCGGCGGCTGCTCCTGCGCCTCTTCCGTTCTCGGCTTCGGCGGCAACGCCGGCGGATCACGCTTCTCCATGCGGGCTAAGAAGGCCGCGTCCACTCGCGACGTGAAAAAAGTATCCCTCGCCTCGTGGGCCAGAATGTCGCGGGCCAAGTCGTCGATGGGAGAGCGGCCCATTGTGCCGGTTCCCGGGTCGGAGCCCTTCCGCAGCTTGGAGATGTAGTAGCTGCCGATCTTATCCTGCTGGATGGGAGTTAAACGCTGATCTTTCAACGGTGAACGCGGCTCGCGGACGTTGGCGTAGTCGGAGCTGCCGCCTTCGAAATCACCCGGCTCGGAGACGGTGCGTCCGTAACTTGGCATGCTGAAGAATCCGCCTAAAGAAAAAAAAATAAAAAGAATAAATTCAGATAATACGTTAAGTTGAAAGCAGACAAACCGAAAAAAAGACAGACTGACAGATAAACAGGCAGACAGACAGACAGACAGACAGACAGACAGACAGACAGACAGACAGACAGACAAACGGAACAAGTGAAAGAAAGACGATTTTAGTGCATGTCCAGAAATATATATATATATAAATTAAAATTATTATTTATTAATTATTAAAAAGTATATGAAAATAAACATAAAGTATATTAGTTCGACAACGCATACCTGTGATAATTATTTAGATAATTATAGCGACAATTTTATGAGTAATTTACGAACCTGTTTTGGACAAGGGTGATAGGATCGGTGACTGGCCTTTATTACTAGCACTCCTCGGGGGAGGGGGCGGAGCCTGGACGTCCGTCAGCCAGTCCGTCAGAGTGCGACTCGTCGTCGCTGTCTCCGAGGTCCTCCGTGCCGGTGTGGACTTGCCACTACCTCCGCTGGTGTAGCCGGAACGAGTGGACGCAGGCACCGGACTGACCGTCGTTTTCACCTCTCCTACGCCGACTTGGACCCTGGAGATGGTCGTCGTCCCGCTGTCCGAACCACCGCCGCCGGTGCTGGCGAAGGAGATGGACGAATTGTCCGTCATGGAGATGGATGAATTGTCCGTCATGGACGACATGGTCGTGTTGGTGCTCTGCGACGAATTCGACGGAGTGATGCTCGGAGGAGACAGACTTGCACTGGCGGTTAAGATGGGCGACGAAGCTTCCTGCTGGAGGAGTCTGAAAGTGTAATTTTCTAATTAATTTCTCCGATTCAACTTTAAATTTAATTTTGACTAGAAAGAAGCTTTTTTTATCTTATACATCTTTAGAAGGGAGAGGGGAACAAATTAAAATAAAATCTCTTCACCTTGAGGTGCGGGTTTTTGCGTGATTTTTAGGGGAGCGCTTGATGGTGCTGCTGCCGGCGTCGCGGTCCGGTGTGGTGTCACGGGACGAGACGTCGGTGAAGACCTCCAGTTCGGACAGGAGATCGTCCAGCATGTCTTGGGCTTTGCGGTCCAGACGTTTCTGCTCCGGGGTGCCGGTTGTGGCGGTCTTGGTGACGGTTTCTGGTGGAGTCGTCGTAAGCGACTCGCGCCGAGCTGGGGGTTGGGGGACGGCTGAAGGGGATTCAGTGGTGGTGGTGGTGTTGGTCGGCGGTCCGTCAACAGATACTTCGCGACTGAAGTCTGTGACACTCACCATCCTGTTGAGGGAAGGAGACTGTCTTAACCGGTAAATGAAAATCAGTTATTGAGGCATTCAAGAGATAGACAAGCAGACAGACAAAGAGACAGACAAAGAGACAAATAGACAGGCAGACAAAGAGACAGACAGGCAAGCAGACAGACAAAGAGACAGGCAGACAGGCAGACAGGCAGACGAACAAGCAGATAGTCAGACAGACATGTAGGAGACTGTCAAACATAAAAAAGACGGAGGACGGGCCTGAGAGTTTCTCACTTGTTTAGGTTGAGCAGGGTTCCTGTGAGCTTTTTACATCGGCGTGCCATGTCCTCCAGCTTGATCGGTTCTTCCTTGATGAAGCTGTAAATGAACAAAAAGCAACAATTTTTTACAGTGTCGATTACTTTCCGGCTCATTAGGTGTCTGTACATTTCGTTCTTGATGATTGCCTCCATGTCCGTCGTCATCACAGACTTCATTCGCTCTTGCAGGTCCGGAAATTTCACTGGAAAAAAATGCGAGGTTGGCATTCATCTCTACTAACACATTGTCGATCAAGAGTCTGGTAAATACCAGTACCCGTGCATCTAATTCACAAACCAAAACAAAAAACTTGAAAAAATACAAAGTGACACGCGTACAGACAAACAATACCGGCAGGCAGACAAACAAACAGACAAAAGGCAGGCAAGCACACAAACAACCACATACACAAACTGATAGATACGCAGACAAGACAGACAGACAGACATCCAGACATCCAGACAGACAAACAGACAGACACAGACAGACAACGACAGACAGACAGACAGACAGACAGACAGACAAACAAACAGACAGACAGACAAACAGACAGACAGACAGACAGACAGACAGACAGACAGACAGACAGACACAGACAGACAGACAGACAGACAGACAGACAGACAGGCAGGTAAGCAGGCAAGCAGACAGACAGACAAGCATACAGACACATAGTCAAACAGACGCCACATTCAGTCAAACCGGCCATATTCAGATGCATGAATCGCATATGTATTTTCTTACATCGCAAATCAGAGAGGTAGTTTGAAAGCTCATTCAGTTCCGTCGAATAGCGGTCGACTTCCCGCAACCGCACCGCGGATTTCTGACTATCAGCAGCGGCTTTAATCTCCTCGATCGCCGCCTCCAAATTCATCACGTCGCGGCTCAACCGCGTGGCTTCCTGTTGGAACGCCTGTATGTCATTAGTCGTCCTGGTCCGTGGGGATGAGGATGCTGCTTCTCCGCCTCGTCTTGGCTGGCCGTTTCCCGTCACCGAGGGCGGCCCATGACCGCCCGCAGCTACGAGATTGAACTGGCTCTTCAGTCGCTCAAAGTTCTGCTTGACAATCTCACGCATGGTCAGCGCCTGGGACTGATGCTGCCGCCGGAGGGATTGAGTGTCGCCCAACATGACCCGAATCTTGTGCTGCACGTTCTCCAGATACTCCATCAGCATCGGGTCGGGATAGCGCAGAAATATGCCTGCGGATAAATATTCAGACAAAAGAGACATTATGAAGTTTTTCCTCGTGGTGTCTGTTGGAATAGAATGATGAAATCAGGTTAAGACAACATACCGTTTTCACCAGACAGCGAGTGGTTATTGTTATTGGAAGCGCCGGATTTGTTAGAGCAGCGAACGGGACCGTTAACGGATGGCGGAGATTTGTCTAATGAATTAAGCGAAGTGTTAAAAGTTTGATTGAAAAATTAGTGCTGGTATGTGCACTTGTCTTAACCAATATCCAAACTTGTCTGCATAGTACATATGCATGTCTGTCTGCCTGCCTGCCTGTGTGTCTGTGTGTCTGCCTGCCTGTGTGTCTGTGTGTCTGTGTGTCTGTCTATGTGTCTGTCTGTCTGACTGACTGTCTGTCTGTGTGTCTGTCTGTCTGTCTGTCTGCAAATCGTTATTCTTGCATTCTCGGTGGCTCGTTAGTTTAAGTACCTTTCTGGGCGGGTCGCTTAGGCGCAATATAAACATTGGCGTAATCGGAGTTGCTGCGAGTGCTATCCGATGGCCGTCGGGAATTGGAAGCTGATCCGCCGCCGGGGGGATGATTTCCGGTGAGGGCTTGCTGAACAAGGCCCGTTAAATTGGCCAAATGCCGCTCCATCGCGTCGACCCGATAGCGGGCCTCTTCATCGACGATGGGCGTGGCCGTGCCGGAACGACTCGGTGGTCGTTTATGGTCGCTCGCGTTTGCGTAGATGGGCTCCTCGTATAACGGAGCTGTACGGGACAAAGATTTGCCTGCTTTATATTCCAAGCCATGAATAGTTTATCCAGGAATCGCTTTTAACTTACTGTAGCAGCCATAGACCGACCGCTGGGGCTTTGGCGGCACCACCGGCGGCGCAGCCGAATATTGGGGAGCGGGATAGGAGTGGGACATGGACCTAGATGTTAACAAAAAAATTAAAAAAAATTAAAAAAAATTAAAAAAAATAATTAATTTTAGCACTTACCCAGGACGACCGACGGTGCTGTACAATCCGCTGGAGGAGGTGAAGGGCATAGTGGCTTGCTGCGTGCGTGGTATCTTGGCCGAGTGCGAACCGGGATGGCGGAAAGAGTCGGCCAACGTGTCAAACTCCGGCTCGGAGAAGTAATTAATCTCGTCGACCAGCTGACCCAACTGCGACGACACTGACTCGCGGGTGGGCGGTGCCGGTTGGAGTTGATCCGCTTCGAGGATCTTTAAAACTGACCGATCGCGAACATCCCTGAACAATAACACACACAAAACAGGGAACAAGTCAGCAAATCGGTCGATCTTATCACTCATAAGCATGTCAGTGTTTATAAACACACAGAGTACTCTCAAACAGAGTTCTGCCATTGGCAGAACTCTGTTTCTGCCGTTTCTGTTCGTCCTTGTGTGAAGTGAACATATGAAATCGATGGCCATATACTTCAGAGGAGTATGACAGAAGAGTCTCGGAATGATCTCGGTCACTGAAAATTCAGTCAGACAGACAGACAGATAAGACAGACAGACAGACAGACAGACAGACAGACAGACATATAAGCACATTGACATATAAGCAGCCAGACAGATAGACACACAGAAAAACAGACAAACATACAAACAATCATGCAGGCAGACAGACAAACAGACAGATTAATAGACTTGCCTCTCACCCTCAAAATAATATGTGTAGTGTTGATGGATGACATGAGATAGGAAGTGCGGGAAAGTGTTTAGCTTGTGCTTCATGCAACAACGAACAATTCCGGATGAAAAGAAGAAATTTGCCTTTTCGCCTGTCAAATTTTTAAAGGACGTCGGCCTGGTTTGCTTTCTGTGAGGGTAAACTGTCTGGTGGTCATATATTTTATGGCCGGAAGAGCGCATCGACATAACGGGGAGAGGAGAGATGAAGAGCGGAATGGGAGGAGGGAGGATGCGGTGGAATGTCCTGATTTCCGGTGGTAACGAGTGTTGACTACAGAGACCACTTTTGTGGTGATTTTCCAGAGTGTTGGTGTATGTATGTGTGTGTAGTAGAAAGGAATCAAGTGCTGTTAGGGAGAGTGTTGATGCAAACCGTCTATGCTCTTGTGCCTGGGAAGCTTTTGAGAAGCGATTGTGCTATGTTGTGTTTTCGGGAAGTAGATGTATGGGATGGGGTAATTTGAGAAGGCGATGGAAAAGTAGGATGGCACATAAAATATGGCTCCTCATGAGGGACATTCGAGGGGGGCCTCAAGGGATACATAAGAGTTCGTGAGAAAACAAATGGAAAATATCATGGCAAATCCCATTTGTTGTCTGTCTGTCTATCTGTCTGTCTGCCTGTCTGTCTGTCTGTCTGTCTGTCTGTCTGTCTGTCTGTCTGATAAACAGTTACGGATGACAAAGTCTGGTATATACTGCGGGCGCGTACCTTGTTTCCGAAGGCCGCAGGAACGATCACAGGCTCCGAGTAGATGGGGAAATCAATCCGGTCCGTCTGCATAATGACCGACGTGTTGGACGGTAATGAGTGCTGGCTCTCACTCGAGGCTGTCCGGTCTTGCGATCCCATTGTCGACTGCCTGACCGGTGACTGAGAATTCTGGAAAAAAAGCCATACAGTTTTTTGTCCATTTCAAGTTACTCCTATCACAATGACTATCACTATTACAATGACGAGACGGGATGCTGACCGTCGGGAGACACCGTTTCCCGCCTTTATTCTGCAGGGAAATGCCGAAGTCGGATCTGAGGCGACACAGACAATGAACGAGAAAGGGAACTAGTGCGCACTGAGCAGCGCCATCTATCGGACTAATCCCTGTCTCTATATTTTCGCCCAAGGTCTCCCGGCAAAGGGACTTTTTTCGACGTGATCAATCGCGACAGATCGCGCCATTATCATTCCAGCCGAGTGAATCAAAAAAGCAAACTGCAAATTGCCTTTCCTTGATGTGTCCTTTCGCGCTGTCTGAGCCTGTCTTATTGACACTTCCTCCCTTTCCTTGTGGCTGTTTGGTGGCGCGAAGAAAAGGCAATTTAGGAAAAAAACAACCTCGCGAGATCCGATATTCATCTGCGTGTCATTGATCATCAATTTTCTTGATTTTTTTGACGATTTGTTTCGTGTTGAAAAGTAGCCGAAAAGTCAAGCAGAAAATGTCGCTAAAAAAATCGCGGTAAATCATTGAGCCCATTCGCATGTTCTATTGGCTCCTCCTTAAGCCGCATTCAAACTGAAGAGAGCATTCATGGACTATTTCGTTGGAATCGTTTTCAAAGACCGCGCCACTTCACCAGAGAGAAAATTTGGCCAATTTCAAAGCAAGACTCGTTATTGTCAAGAAAAAAATCGGGAAACTTTTGGAATATCCGAGTGAAAGAATTTCCAGACAACCGCCGTGCCTGTTTTATTAAGTCATTTAAGAGTTGACACTCAGCTGACCTACTTTGCATACACGACCACGACCGTATAGTACATTTCACTCCTCCCTTTTCCGTCCGGATCAAACACAAAATAATAAAGGCGCCGTACGCCACAAAGTCAGCACAGGAAGAGAGTGTATTTTGATTTGACTCCCCTCCCCCGATTGACGGTACACACAATCCCCTCCCTCCTCGCTCTGATCCGGGTCGCCGCTTGTGCCCTTCATAAGGCGGCAAACTCACGCGACATTCCCCCCGCCGGCACTTTCTATTCAAAGCCCACACTGCATAAACACTGCTGTGCGTGATCAATTTATCCGCAGGATCTCAGAAATAATCACAACCCATTTTCCTTCGCAAGCAGACACACAGACAGGATGAACGGCCCGGCAGACAATTCAGACAACAGACATACAAACAGACAGACAGGCAGGCAGGCAAGCAGACAGACAGACAGGCAGGTAGGCAGACAGACAGACAGACAGACAGACAGACGGACAGACAGACAGACAGACAGACAGACAGACAGACAGAGACACCTTCAGTTTGCTTACTTCAACCGATCGATGCATGCTGCTC
>LRSR01011887.1:0-17785 GCA_001579985.1 Hypsibius dujardini
CAGCTCGTACCTGTGTCAAGGCAGGTTTGGAAATATTTTTGCATCTTTTCCGTGGCAGAAGCGGCCGCACCAACGGGCAGTTCTTGATTGCTAGTTAGCACGCCTAGAAAGATTCTGCAATCTTATCAGTACCGTTCGGTAATCACGGACAATAAGCACTGATACTTTTTAAATCTCGGACCATTTGGTGATTGAGAAGATCAAAGGCACCCCATCGCGCCTTATCGTCCGGCATGGGTTCGGTCCGGTTCCAGCCTCCACATGCGAACTCGTAAAAGTCATCGCACGGATTGGCGTCCCTTTTGAAACGAAAAGTCTTAAGGATCAAAGGTGAAGCAGGCTGCCGTTTACAGACTACAGTAGCTTCGGGCAGCATGGGTTATAAATCACCATTTTAAGTAAACTTCTGCTGTACGCCTGTACCTGTTTATGACTTTGTTCAGATGTGCCGCTGTAAAAGGTTCAAAATGAAACATGCTTACCGACGTTTTTGGTTACTTTCTCGAATAAGCAGCATAAATTTGACGGGGTTCACTGACCGGCTGAGATGCATGTTGGCGTCAGGCATGTCTGAACAGTGGGAGCGCTGGTAGAACCACTGGTCCCGGTGCTCATACTTGAACTCGTGACGTTGTTCTTAATGTCACTCGTTGCTCCGCTAGAAAAAGCGGGGCTGCCAGTTGCGTTCATTGCCGGAGCTGCTGTTCCTGAGTCATGATCTAATGCCGCGTAAAAAAATGCTTGTTTTGCACGCAGTATCATGTATAGTAACTGTTGGCTTTGCTAAGAGTAATTTATGGGCTCGCGGCAAAACTTTTTCTACCTTTTGAGACCTCCGTGACATACAGTAAAATGAAAGTGATGGTCACCAGGAACATGATGAACAGCAGCATTACGAGGGTTTTCATCTTGGTCTTGGTTGACATCCTTCCTGGGATGCGTGGCCTACGCGAATGAGACGAAGGAAGATCAACAAAAAAGTCAAAGAACTACGTGTTATGTGTCAAAGTGTTCAAAGGAACTCACTGTTTTTTTTCGACCTGTAGCTCCTGCATCTTGCCAGTGTTCGGCTAAAAATCGAAATGGAAAGCGAATAAGCGAGAAATTATACATAAATACAGTCACCACATTTTGTACCCGGCTCGTACTGTCTCTCAGAAAAATAAAACGAATTTCACAATACCGCTTGATTAGATTAGAATTTACGTTGGATCATAGTGACTACCGACCGACATGTACGTAAGGTAAAGAGGGAAATCCGCGCTGGACGCAAAGCGGACGCGGATATTCCGCGTGGAAATGAACATTTTTTTCCACGTCCACGCCGCACCGCTTAGGATTGTTACCAGGTCCTTCCGCGCTGCTTGTATACAAGTTTAATTTAATTATTGTAAAACACTTGAATCTTTATTTTTTTTTCGGTGTATATGCCAGGTTTGTATACAGGTATGAAAATTTACATTATTTTACCTCTGAGTTTCATTGATTTCCCTTAGAATTTATAGTTAAGACCTATACGGTGAATAAAATTCAATTGCAAAAGGCGGAAAAATTCCGCGCCGCACCGCGCCCCGTTTACGAATTGAAAGTTTTCGCGTGGTTCCGCGTGGATTTCAGGATTTAAACTTGCGCGTGAGTCCGCCCTGCGTAAAATTTGAGATTTTTTTCTGCGTTCGCGTCCGAAAAGTCACGCGGTTTCCCTTTCTAACGTAAGGCATTCTGATTCCGACACAATGCGAATTGTCGATACAGCACAATCTACACTTGCGAAGGGGATAGAGAATTTGTTGCCGAACCGCAAATTAAGTTGAGGGTTCGGACACTCCTGGCCTCTTGCCACTCAGTGTAGTTACTTCCTCCCATGCGTTCCATCACTCTAAGTTCTCCGGTTTGCTGCCCTGACTGACGCCGACTTGAAAGCTCGAAGGTCAAGTTTTATTGCTGAAAATGAGTGACGATGCGTGTATAGACGCATTTTGCTAATTAATACCCGGTTCGGGAATGCTTTTGAGACAAATTTCGCCACGCTCATGCTCGCAGAGTGTACGCATTAAAGAAAAAATGTAAATTCCAGTTTTATTTTACATTTAGAGACTACAAAATGTATACTCATGCATAGGTAGGTCCTAAAACTCGTCGCGGTCTTGCTAAGTATTACTTTAAGGACTCGGGTAGAAATTGTCCGTGGCCCAGCGCAGTAAGGAATATTATCATTTATTCGCGTAAAACTCCAACAAACCGCTTACGCGCGCCTTGCTTCCTCTAATAAAAAAATGTGACACAGCTATTGTTAAGACCTGTTACTGTACGCTTCCGATCTCTAGGGTCAATTTAGGTCCGGCCCGAAAACACGTTCCGTCGCTCGCTTGGTTGTTCATTCAGATTCACTTAAACTTTACTGACTTAGAAATTTCGAAACCGAAATAATCATTTCAAGCAAGCTTATTTTGGCGAGCTGTCCAAATTAGGTTTTGGTTTTCCGGAACCAATCATTTTTTTGGTAGCAAATTGGTGTGTGCTACCTGGATGGGTGTGACCTGGACTATTGTCGAGGTTGGGTCTGCCATTGGTTTTTGTCTGGCATTTTCCGGAATTTACACTCGATAGGGAGGGAACAAGCACGTCCAAGCACGTGCGCGGTGATGAAGCCGTCACCTTCAGTAAACAGTGGAATGAACCAAGTGCAGACTTCATCTCACGAACGGACTGCTGATATACTGAAACCCGAATAAGGACTGGTCTGAGAGCTCAAGACTTTTTTACCTGTCGAAAGTGTTGTCCGCTCACTGGAATCGCCATTTGCGAATTACCTCTTGTACGTTCGCTCAGTCGTCTAGACCACTTTCGTCTTAATCAGACACATGATGTACGTTACCATCAATTTGAAAGCTTTTGAATCAATGAGCGACAACTACAACGGCTATTTTTTTAGCCAACCGTTATGTTATTCCTTAAACCGTAAATGGGAATATAGAAGCATTTAATATACACATCTGACGTCGTGTTCGAACTTGTGAACGGCACCCCCGTCCGTGTGGCGAACAAGTTTTCTTGTTCTTCGCTGCGACAGCACAACAAGAGGTAGTCCAGCTTAGTCCGTCGTTCTGGGATACGGTTTAAGTTAGCAAGGAAGAACGAGTACATGTAATTATATCCCACTGTTTCGGTACGAACGTCACTAATAAAAGAAGGTGAATAATCGTTCACAATTCCAAATTTTTCAAAAGGCAAGAATATTACTGTACTGTCGCAATTCTAACGGCCAGCTTAGCCCCGCCTCCCGCCGTGCAAGACTCACGTCACGGATTCAATTCCAGCCCGGCCCGAGCCCGGGGGTCGTAATTTACTGGTAGGACCGAAAAACGGCCGTTAGAATCGCGACAGTACAGTACACTGCATGTAGTTAAGGTCAATTCCGACTCGTGGGCCTGCAAGTGCTACGACCTGATGTTTTTAATGTGTATTTTCAGTTTGATTGTTTTAACTCTGAAGCATACGTATGTATCATTCCTGAGTTTGTGGAGCGAATCAAGAAAGATTGACAGCACTCGCCCTTGAAAAACTGGTTCGCAAGTTAGTTTAACGGTCCAACTCGGGAATGAATGTCATTGAGGGGCACGAAATGGATCTAGAAAGAAGCTCTGTAATCGCGCACGACGCTGTTTATGAGTGCCGCGGTTACTCAGTCAATGAATCAAGCATTCTATCATTCATCTTCTGTCAACAGTTGGCCAAAATGCTCGACGAAACAGCTCAAAATCATGTCTAAGTTGGCAGCTGCTTGGGTGCAGAGACAAGACCGTTCAATAAGTTCAAGATATTGAGTAAAAGGTCACGGTTAAAATTGATGTGAATTGAACTGAGGTTTTGTTCAAATATGTCTATGCGGTACTGATTACGGTACGGTACACAGTGAGTCTCAGCTATCACATTGAAAGTTCGCCAGTTCATAAAATATCACAATCTGGGTCAAGTGTAAAAATTCCATATCCGTGAATTATGGTTAGTGATGTCAGGTTCAGTTTCTGACAGGTTTAAAAAGCCTCTACCAAACAGCTGCTTTCTTGGCGGGATTCATGTAGGTATCCTTTGCACACCGGTAGGCCTGCGCAAATTTCTCTGAGTTCTGGAGTGGCCCGATGATGCGAAACTTACCGGGACTGTGTGCACCTGTTAAATCCCGAAAGGTGATTTACAAATATCCTGCTTGGTCTAATACAGTATTGTACGACTAGAAAATAGAACTTACGGTTCACTTGAAGCTCAACTTCCTGTCGGCGATAGTCTCCGCACCACACCTGAGCGTAACTGAGGTAGAACATTTGATCTGAAATGTAGGAATTTATAAATCGCTGCAAATACTAAAAAAAATTATTATTCGAAATATATATATACATATATATATAAATATATATATTTAACTTATTCGTGTCCTAACCGGAGTTAAAGGTTTCGAATCCGGGAAGACGGGGCTCGTCCGTGTCGTTCAGCTTTTCCTTCCGATACATGCGATAAGCCTAAATTGAATCGGTTTATTTCGGGTTATTTTATTAACGTTGTTATTAATGTTTTTATTAATAATTCTTTCAGTACTTTTTATCAATGTCTGTTCATGCTTTTAACTGTTTTTTTATTTATGTTTTTGTTCATTTTGAATCGGTTTATTTCGTACTAAAAATGCACAATAAAAGCTTCCCATCCAACTTACGTTGTAGGACTCTTTGAGACCTCCGTTATCGGCGATGTTTTCGCCCTGGTTGTTTTCGCCCTTGAGTTGCACGCCCAGCAGGTTGTAGCCGCTGTACTGCTCGATGATGGTCTTGGCCCGGTCTTTGAAGGCTTGCTCCGACTTGGGATCCCACCAGTTTTTCAGATTGCCGTCCCCATCAGTTTGCGCACCTTGAGAAAAATGTAAATAGTCTTGTTAAATTTGGCCAGTTGACAAAGCGTGTGACGTGTTTGTTACCTTGATCGTCGAATGCATGAGTGATCTCATGACCGATGACTGTTCCGATGGCGGCAAAGTTCCAGTAGTGCGGATAGCCGTTGCCGAGGAAGGGCGCTTGCAGGATACCAGCGGGGAAGGCTAGAAAATGTGCATTATACAACTCATTTTTTTCAGATTAAATAGTTCATCTCAAATAAGCAAAAATGAATTTTGTTAATTTAAATTAAACAGTTCTTAATTTGATTTAAAATTTGATGGCTGGCACATGTTTAGTTTTACTTTAGTATGAGTGATAATATGTAACGGCATTCTTAATTTAATTTACGATCAGACTTTGGCCGTGTGCTCGTTTTAATTTACCGTGATGGCTTTGAACTTTCAGTTGAAATTCAAAATCTTGATTTAAAGAATACTAAAATACACAAATTGAAAACGTACAGATCGAATTGTGACTGGGTGAGTAGAAGGCGTTGACGACTGCTGATCCAGTAATCCAGTCCAAGGGGTCATTACCCTTGAGGTACAGTCTTCCCTCGACCTCGACTTGAAATCTGCGTCCGGCCAGGAAGTTGAGGAGATAGTCGTCGTGAGCGATGAACTAAATGGGCAAAAAATAAAAGACGGTTCACTTAAATGTCTAGCAATTTTTTCGAAATGTTCTTCCGCTCCTCATAACGAAAAATCATTCCGATGCGAAATGCACCGATGTGTGAATTAATTCGCTCGCAAAATGTCCTCGAGATATCGATTCGCAAACGTGAGTTCCAGTGAATAATTTTTACGCGACTCACGTTAGCGTGCTCGTCATCGACCGCGGTGACGTTGTCCATGAGATAGTCGTCATACGCTAAGCGTGCGACTATCTTGTTGGCTTTCCTCAACGCCGCTTCTCTGGTCTCCTCTTCCATCCAGTATGAGGTCTTCACGATCTCTCGGAAGGCATTGAGCAGGTACTCAATCATGGTTTGCAGCTGGATAGAGGTCAAACAAATTGATAGTTATATTATGACGATGATTATAACTGAACAAATCAATACAGTAAACAGGGTACTCAGACTTACTTCGGCCTTTGCCTCCCTCCGGAAAAAGTTTCGCACGTACAGGCTGCCGATGGCGTTGGGGAATTGCCCGTTGACCACCGCCACGCAAGACTCTGCACGAGGCGGGGCCTGAGTCGCGCCGGACACAACGGCCACGTACTTTTGGTAGGCGTCTCGGTACTTCGCGCCCAAGCGTGTGACGAGGGGCTCCACCACTTTCCAGGCAAGGTAGTTCGACAGCACCCTGTAAAATGAACGGATAGATTGATAGATACTTAACTGCAACACAAGTCCTAACTTACTAATGACTGATTGCTTTAGTCCAGCCTTTTACGTGTAGAAGCACAAAGTATTGTTTTTCCACAACTCAATTACTGCCCCTCAATATTCCCCCTCCCACCGGAGTAAGGTAAGGCATCTGTTTCTTTGTATCTTTTGCTGATTGTCAAACGAAAAATTTATGTTTTTCAATTCATAGAAAACAGCTGAAGACATCACATAAATCAGTCGAGCTTTATTGAAACGAATCGGTATAGTTTTTGTCGATGCAATGATATTTCGTACCCAAATAGCTTGTATAACGACCTATCGTATTGTACCTCCGAATTCGTATCCGGATACATTTTGCACCCAGACATAAGTTATCCCAATAATGGACCTCAAACATTTTTACTTTAAACGTACATCGAACTAGAATCTTCCCGGGATTTCAGAAAGCATTACACACTCAAAATAATTCAGCATAATGTGCCAAAAAGCGTGTCAGTTGACAAGGGTTAGCGCTTCCTGCCCGAAATGTCTGTGAGTGCGAATTGTCAGAGTGCAAATTATCTGGATACTACTTGTCTGGTTGCAAATTGGTCCGCGCAAGGTTTTGGCGCCAAAACAAAGTTGCGATGTCCGAAGAACCTCGTTATTTCACAAAATGTTCCAAAAAACTTGTTGAATAAATGTATGATAACAGTCCGATTTCTAAACTACATCTGACACATGATATCTCTGCCGTAAATGCGTTTACGGCAGAGATATCATGTGATATCACATTTATTGCACCTATAAACGTACATTGCGAATTATTCGTTTGAACGTCCAGGAGGTTAGAGGACCTCAAATTAATTTAGCATCCTCCTATACGCACTCAATTATAGCACTTTATGCTTCGCCACAAACGGCTCTTTTAGTAATGATATTGCACTGCTAGCATATTTATCAGCAAAAATATCCTCATTCAGTTTTTATCGGCAATATCATTTGTTTTTTACATCATATCGAAAATAAAGTAAAGTGTATCAAGACATTTTACAGCGAACATATACTGCCAATTCAGAACTGGCCCTAAATTTCTGTTTTTATTCAGGGACACATGCGGTACTTACTGCGATTTATCTCCGTTCACAGCGGTGGCAGACACGCTGAGCTTCGCAAAGTACTTCGGCTCCCGAACGTTAATGACAGTGTCGACGGTCAAACTGGCACTGGAGCCCGGCCATGCAGTGCTGAAAATCTCCACCCATTTTGCGCCGGTCAGACCCAAACTAGAGGTGTATTTGTTGGCAAAGCTAGCAAAGCTTTCGGGATTCTGAAGTTTAGTTTCATCACGGGTGTCCTCCGGGGCTAGAGTCTCCTACAATATGTTACGTTACAATATTTTATATCGATACAGTTAGTTTTACGCGCAATATTGTCACGGTTATAAGAGTGACGGTATCGGTACACTATAATTTAATTTTAGTTCTAATTCTAGTAATTAATTAAATAATTATAGTTTAATTTATCTATTCAAGTTTTAATTTTAGGTTAGTAAGACTAAACTAGGGTTTAGGATTATTAGTTTATGGTGCGAGAACCCCTGCTCACAATGTGTCCATGTACTAGGATTAATTATTGACTACGGCTATTTACCCACTGTAGTGTGCAGGGCCCAATAACAACCCGGCTATTTTACCCTTCTCTGGAGCCCAATAGATCCCTGGCTATTTTACTCTTCCCATGTTGTCCGTTGTCCGTTGTCCGCTGTACGTTCGTTCGTACAGACGGATAGACGAATGAACGGACAGGCAGACAACAGACGGATGAACGGACAGACGGACAACGGACAGACGAACAACGGACAGACGAACGGATTGCATGGGAGGGGTAAAATAGCCAGGGTTCTAATGGGTCCGAAAAGGAGAGTAAAATATCCACTCCTTTAATTAATTAGCTTTTGAAAGGAGCTGAAACTCTGCCTAGAATGGATGGATTTGACCATGGTAAAGAGGTTAGAAGTCTGAACCCACGGTTACGTACGTTCGCAAGTTGAATCTCAAACGCGAGGATTCTTTCGAAGAGAGCTTTCGCCTCCACTAAAGTGACTTCCGCGGCTCGGCCCTGCTCCGCCGCCAAGAGGACAGCCACTTCTGCTCCGTATTGAACGTACGCCGCTCGCGAGGCACTGCGAGTGTCATTGAGCAGGGAGAAACGGTCCAGAGTGAACCGGCCCGTATCGAAGTTGATGACGTTGATCTTGGAATTATTAGTGGCGCCGCTGATATAGTTGGAAAAGAGACCGAGAGAGTTGCCGTACTTGAAGGCCGTTGTGAGGACCTTGGCAACGTCGATGGGCGCGCCACCGGGATTGACGAGGAACGGCCAGCTCTCCAGTCCGGCGTATTCCTTAGTCAAGTGGTTGCGCAGTTCGCGGACTCCGGCCTCCTCGATCGCGGCTAACCAGACAAACAGGAGTGAAATGCAAAACTCGGCTCTCATCAAAAGATGCTGCTTGAGTTATAGTAGCGACACTTCGGTCGTAAATAAAATGTGTCAACAAATTCTTGTCAAAAAAGGGTATCAAAAACAGATATCAGAGGGCGAATGAACAAGGGCCGCGTGGGCCGAGAAGAAAGAGTTCTGATTGGCATGTTGCCTTTTCTTTCTCGATCGTTGACACCTCGGCTGCATTACCGCTCAGCCAAATGCGATCAGCAAATTTCCGAAATTCACTGACCGATTTTCATCGCAAATTTCCGAAATTCAATTCCCATCAAATTCGCTGATCGTAAATGGCCGAGCGGTAAGACAGCCGAGCTGTCAACGATCGAGAAAAAGGCAACAGGCCAATCAGAACTCTCTTTTTTTGGCCCACGCAGCCCACGTTCACTCGCTCACCAATACCCTTTTTTTGATACCCTTGTCTAAGAGGCTTTTTTACACATTTTATTGACGGCCGCACTGTCGTCATTATACTGTCGTACTTGTGTTGACGCAGGACTTGAAGTACTTTTGCATCTTTTCCGTGGCCGTGGCGGTAGTTCCATCGGGGAGAGCCTTGTCGGTGGTCAGAACATCTAGACATTTTTGGTTGACCAACTTTAACTTGCAACCATGGTACATTTACTTCAACCGTACACTAAGTTTATATAATTTAGATAAGTTTATATGAAAATATAGTACATTTTTTATGTGATAGAGTTGTATTTGTATTATATTAAATTTATTTTGCCGAAATTTCGTTAATAGAAACAATGTTGATTGATAACATTTGAGGTGAACTCTATTGGAACAGTTACGTATGTTTATTATGTTTATGTAAAGGAATGTTTACTTTTCAAGTTTCGAACCATTTCCCGATCAAGCACATTGAAGGCGCTCCATCTGGCCTTATCATCAGGCATTGGCTCGGTCCGGTTCCAGCCTCCGCAGGCAAACTCGAAGAAATCGTCGCAGGGATTGATTTGTCTGGAATAAAAAAAAACGGTTTATCGGTACTAATATAAGATATTGTGTAATACCTCTCAAGAATAATCCTTGAACATACCTGTTCATTGCCTTGTTCAAATGTTCAGCTGTAATGAATAAGAAGAATATACTCGGTTAAATATATGTATTCAATTAAATATTTATTCATGCAGTAAATATATAATTAAAATTGATCTGTAGGTTTTTTGTAGGTTTGCAAACGGATGATTACTGACCTGCTGTAACGCACGATGGTTCCAGGCATATTTTAATACTCCGATCGACCTTTCCTTCATTCGGATCTGGCACGAAAAATAACAAACAACACAGAATTAGTTCTTCAAAAGACTTCCGCAACACAAAAAGAGGCAAGTATTATTATTTTGAGGGTCGTTCGGTCTGAAACTTGGTTCCATTAATTGTACGAGTGTTTCAAGCTCCTTCGCTTATCCATGGACAAATATTTTATACCTTTGGACACTTCCTGAACGTATAACACAATAAAGGTAATGGTAAGTGCCGAAAGCGCGAGAATAATCAGGGCGATGTATTTGGCCTTGCTGGATTTCGGCCCCTCTCCCAGTCTACAAAACAAACAACAAACAGTAAAAAACAGAGGCCGAAATTTGCTGCGATAAAAAGAAGCTAAACTTACTTTTCCCTTTCCAGATCGGCATCCTGTTTCGTGCCCATTGTTTTCGCTGGACGCTGGATATACGGTCAGAAACAGAAAATGATCTAACCCAAAATTTAGAATGCCTGGGGGTGGATGTTGCCGTAATTAGCGAAGGACCGAAATGTAAGCCCTGACGGTTACTTCACTTCCGCGTGATCAATCTGACTGTGTGCGTTCGTAAAGCGTGGCTATCCCTCCACGGCGTGCCATTTGATAGCTTTCATTGGATTAGATAAGACCATCGCTCCCAAATAGAGATGCCCGAATAATCTGAGACACTGTAGCGCACTGCAAGAGTTTAAAATGATAGCAAACGGCACATTCCGCTGAGAAGACACAAAATCAGGTCGCCGTAATTAACAGATACCGCGATGGGTACATAATAAACAGTATTTGTAAATGGTGGTACTGCTCTGGTACGAACTAGTAGGTTGGGTCGTTGAGTCTGCGCAGCTTGTTCCATTCACATTGTTTTCTGCACTACAGCCAGTGCAGTTGCAATCCCAGTATAACTGGACTTTGCGGTACGCATCGAAATAAATTACCTTGCCTTTTGCTCATCCAGAATTCAATTGGGAAACCATCTGCATGAGCAGTGGCGGATTGAAATCGGCCAGGAGGGACAGCAAGGCTGCTGGAGGGCTTAGACTACAAGTCCCACTTCCCTTCCCCTCCATTTATTTTTAGCCATATTTGGCTTTACGAATGCTGACCAATGTACCTTTGAGTGATTATAGCATACTTGATAGTAATGGGAAGCCCAAATTTTCCTTAATCTTCAGGTATAAACCCTAGATGTTTAGACATTATTCATGAAATTGCTTGGACCAAAACTGAAGGAGCGAAGAAAACGGGGGGCGTTTTGATATTTCGCTTAGAATTGTGCAGGTAGGGCGCAATATTTAAGGTTTCAATATTTTTGTGAGAAGGAAACTTAAAAGATTCCAAAACAATCAATCTTCAATTTATCAAGTCTATGGAGTACATAGTTTTCGGTTGGCCCATAGCTCCGCCCCTTGTCTCGCAAGAATTATTTCACTGATCTTAATCAATTCCACAATAAATGCTGAATGAGAAAAATCAAGAAAATGTTATTTCAATATCCATGCTGATCTCTACTGTACGGAAGTTGCATACTGACGAGTCTACTTTAGGCTAGAAGGAGTGACCAGAACATGCCAGACTCTCACTAACCCTAACATAATCAATATGGAACAGAGTATACACAGTTAATGGAATTAGAGATCCTTTTGTGTTACTCAAAACTTATCAGCACCAGACCAACCAAGACTACCACCACAATCCGTAGTCGAATCACCAAGCAATATGAAACTAGTGCTACCGCTGCAACATCTTTTACCAGACTGCGGCTTTCTTAATGGGATTCATGTAGGATCCTTGAGGGCAACGGTAGGCGTGACTGAACTGCGGAGAATTTTGGAGCGGTCCAATGATACGGAACCGGCCAGGACTGTGCGGACCTGAAGCAATTGTGTGTTATGTTGTGGTAAAAAAATATCCGGTTCGGTCCATCTATTTTTGCTACTTACGGTTAACTTGCAGTTCGACTTCCTGTTTCCGATAGTCTCCACACCAAACCTATACATAACATTTTTATCTAATCACACAATATTGAACGTGTCACTGTATTTACTGCTGGACTCACTTGGGCATAACTAAGGTAGAACATTTGATCTGAAAGATTTTGAAACAAATGTTTTCACTTAGAACAAATCATGTTCGATGCTTGACTCACCGGAATTTAATGTTTCTAATCCGGGCAGGCGTGGCTCTTCCGTATCGTTGAGGTGTTGCTTCCGATACATTCGGTATGCCTGGAAATTTAAATAACAGTTGTCACGGTGGAAATAATTTTCTTTAAATGTTTTATTTCAACGTACTCCATAGGACTCTTTTAGGCCACCGTTGTCGGCAATATTCTCCCCCTGGCTGTTTGCGCCTTTTAACTGCACTCCAAGGAGGTTGTAGCCGCTGTACTGATCAATAATCGTCTTGGCTCGTTCTTCAAATGCCTTCTTGGATTGCGGATCCCACCAGTTAATGAGACGTCCTTCACCGTCAGCTTGTGCACCTACGAACATACTATAATTATTATTATATTTTGTTGTGTTACTCTCTCCGCACGTCCACGTACAGCCCAGTTTTATTTTTTATTTATTATTATTTCCAAAGCACCAGTTTTGGTTTTTTTTCCTATTTCTATTGGCAGACACCGAATGTTTTGTCACACCTTGATCATCAAATAAATGGGTAATTTCGTGACCGATGACAGTTCCGATAGCCGCAAAGTTCCAGTAATAGGGGTAGCCACTTCCCATGAACGGAGCTTGTAGAATTCCCGCCGGGAATGCTGGAAGAATTAACAGACATGTTGAGCGTGTTAGCACGCAAGAAGCTTTGTAAAAGCGTAATTATTCATGAAATGAAATAGGAATTACTAATCGAATTCCTGGTGTTGGAGTAGAAAGCGTTGATGACAGCCGGACCGGTTTCTATAAAATTTCGAGTCACCCAATCCGTTGGCTGGTTGGCATTAGCGTACCGCCGTCCTTGGACCTGCGCAGCGAACTTCCGTCCATTGAGGTAATTTAGGAGGAATGAGTTTCCTGCTAAAAACTGCCAAAAAACAAACGAATTAGTTGCAGAAAACTAAGGCACAAGCGCCGTAAAACTGTGATTTGAAGTTGCGATGTGCAGTTTAGTGCGAAGTTTGTGAAGTTAAAAGAATTGGGAAATACGTTTTACTGCAAAACCTAATCTTATATTTAGAATAATGCAAATTCTAAAACACAAATACAAATTATTTTGTGAAAATTGTAGCGTTATAGTCGTGCACTTGTACTTCGTACTTGAACAATTTGGACGTACTTGTAAATAGACGTTTTACTTTTTTAAAACGTTGTTTCGGAACGTAGATTTATGTTTTACTAAATAAGAAATGTACCCCTCCGTAAAAAACAAACAGGAGCTAATTTTCACATAATTGTAAGAGCACTTTCTTACAAATCCGTATTAAAATCATAATGATAAGTGATAAGTGATAAATGATCTACACGATCATGCTTTTTGATACAGTAAAAAGATTCTGTTATTCATACGTCTCTTTATAACTAGTTGCAACTATTTGGGTGAGACTATTCACGTAACTTTTTAATTTACACAATCAAAAGATATTAAAAATGGATGAACGCTTTTAATTATCGTTTAACTTGGAAACATCAACTGAATATTGATATAATTATTTTTAAATATTGAAATATTAATTTTAATTTGTCCTAGTCGAAATATGGGACAATTCTTTTGGTAAAAATTATTTCAAAATTCCTGAATCTTTAGAACGGACCAAGATGATGACTTACGGTCCTATGTTCGTCATTGACCGCTGTGACGTTGTCCATCATGTAGCTCGTGTAAGCTAAATTGGCTACAATTTTTTCGGCTTTCTCCAACGCGGTCTGTCGGGTTTTTTCGCCCATCCAATAGGAGCTCTAGATGATAGAACACGCACCGTATGACGGTGAACATTATGAATTTCGTGACGTAACAAAAGTTGCTGAGAACAATCATGTTAATTATTCAGTTACCTTAACGATTTCTCGAAACGATAAGATGAGATAGCGAACCATATTCTCCAGCTATAACAAGGGGGCATGTAGATAAACGATGGTATATTGTATGAGACCGGTTGAATTTCTTCCATGCATCTAGGTCAGGATTTACATATGCGAGGGATACTCCAAAAGTTCTGGGACTCGGTCATTTATGATATATGCGACAATATTGCAACTAGAACATGCACTCCAATTCTGATATCGCAAGTATTAAGGGTAAGAAAGGGTAAGGTCGACGGGCCGAACCTTGTGGCATGAAAGTATGCGGAGTCTTTATCTGCTTGTTTGATTGATTGTTGTTCTTAACAAGAGTGTCGGCATTAGTTCTCGCCACTGACCACATCAAGCTACTCTCTGAATCTTTTGCGAAGTGCAGCAATCGGCTGTAGGGGAAGTGTCTCTTGTCTCACCTAGTAGCAAAATTTTGTTTGTATGCATATAAGTCCATTTAAAACAACTTAATATACGGCAGCAATAGTATTGAGAAGTTTATATTTTAAAAGAAATTCTTCTTCTCAGATCCCTGCATGTAGATTTGTGAACTTCGGATTTACCGCTTACAAGGCCATGATCTAACTACTGTACCTATGTTGAGTGATTCGAAAAGTAATTGCTTGGTGCAGAGTAAATGACTGAATGCGAAGACTTTTGGAGAGCTCCTCGTATACCTCTGCCTTTGCTTCTTTCCTGAAAAAGTTCCGCACGTAGAGACTCCCAATGGCGTTGGGAAATTGATTATTAAGAACTAGCACACACGTCTCTAGCCGAGGCGATTCCATGGTCGTGCCAGAAACCACAGCCGCAAACTTTTGATAAGCGCTCCGGTACTTGGAGCCCAGGCGAACGACCAACGGCTCCAACACCTTCCAGGCTAAGAAGTTTGAAAGGTCACTGAAACGGAGTTTCCTACAGTGAACGTTCATTCCGCCTTTCAAGTATGTATCGTCTTGAATTAAACTTACTTCATTCTATCAGGCGTAGCACCGGTGAAATAGGAATTCAATTTGGCAAAGTATTTTGTTTCGCGAACATTCACGATAGTGTTCGCAGTCAGATTGGATGCTGCGTCCGGCCAAGCATTGGCAAAAATCTCAGCCCATTTCTCGCCGGTCAAGCCGAGGGAACGGGTGTAATTTCCGGCGAAACTGCTCAGGCTCATTTCGTTTTGAAACTCCGTTGCGTCACGTGTGTCCTCCGGAGGTAAAGTCGCCTACAAAAAATGTGCAAAAGTAGAGTCCGAATCATTCAAAAATTTGAAAAAATCAGAACTGAAATATCTTTTTAAATAGGAAATTTTAAAGTTGCGCTTGAAAAAAAACTGAACATTTTTTAAACCGGTATGAAATTTGAAAAATTTGAAAAAATTAAATTGGTACATTACGTTCGCGAGTTCCATCTCGAAGGCAAGGATGCGCTGAAAAAGAGCCGTCACGCCTTCCTGAGTGACGTCCGTTCTGTTCTGGTCCGCTGCAAGGTGCATCGCCACATCCACGCCATATTGAACGTATGCCTTTCTTGATGCTTGACGGGACTCATTCAGCAGTGAAAAACGGTCCAAGGTGAACCTTGCAGTGTCGAAGTTAATTACGTTGATCTTCGGAGTCAGTGGACCACCGGTGATGTAGTATGAGAAAAGGTCAAGATTGTTGCCGAACTCGAAAGCGGTACGCACCACTTTGGAAATATCTAGAGTCAAAGGTGGGCTAAGAAAAAACGGCCACGCTTCCAGCCCCGAATTGTAAGCGGCCTTCAAATGACCTTCCAGGTCACGAATTCCGGCAGTCTCGATTGCTTCTGAAACAGTCATTAAAATTTGGCAATTTTTTTGTTCATGAACGTTTTAACTGAAAACTAAATTAAGGAAACTAAACTAAAACTGCAGTGAAACTTTGGTGATGAACTTTTGATTTTAGATGTTAACTTCTGGGATAAACATTAAGTTGATGATTTAGCAGCGCTAACTTGGAACGATTTTCAGAGGGGTAATCCAGAATTTCTCTGCTTTATATTTTGTTATTAGAGCTATAATTATGCTGATTTTCAAAAACAATTTTTTTCGGTCAGAAAATCTTTTGATTTTCCCAACTTTGAAAATCTGCCGAAGAAAATTTCATATCCTGATCAATAAAGCTAAAATTTCGAAAATCAACATAATTATAGCTCAGATAAAGTATGAAGCAGAGACATTCTGGATTCCCCCTCCAAAATCATCCCAAACAAGGGAAAAACTTAAATCAAAATTTCTCAACTGGTATTGGCATTCGCGTGGACTTTATTTTGATCAACTGAGCGTATACCTTCATTGATGCAAGACTTGAAGTATGCTTGCATCTTTTCGGTGGCCGTTGCTTCTAGTCCACCGGGAATGACGACCTCATCCGTGATCAAAATTGCTAACGGAGCCATTCGAAATGGTCAAAATATGTTTGAGCTGAAAAATTGGTTTCTGATGGTCGTTTTACTTTTTAGGTTTCGCAGCAGTTCTCGGTCCAGGATGTCGAAGACGCTCCACGTGGCCTTGTCGTCCGGCATCGGCTCGGTACGATTCCAGCCACCACAGGCGAATTCATAAAAGTCATCACATGGATTGATATTTCTGTAGCAAAAACATACTTGGAAAGATATTCAACGGTCGAATTCAGAACCGTTCCAAGATAATTTTTTTATTTAGACCTTATTTAGTAATGGATATGAAAATGTATTTCTCAGTCAAGCTAAATGCACTTTTTTTCGGTGAAATTAGTGGTTCGGCTGGTCATTGATTGCCTGATTACGTTCTTCAGCATTGTCATTCAGTTGATTGTTGATTGACACTATATCTGCACTTTGGTGTTGCTTCAGTTTTAATTAAACAAATTATTTAATCAACCGAGAAAGTGCGTGTGGCCGTACATCATTCGATGACTTTGGATATCCTACAGGGCAGTCACACACCGAAAGCAGAAAGGCACAAACGGAGAGACACCCAAACAGACATGCTCAATGTATAATCACTCAAACTACAACCGAAAGTTAGTCAATCAACAATCAACGAAATGAACAACACCTAATTTTCCATCATTCATTTTTATATTCATTACTAAATTAGGTCTAAATAAAAAAAATATTTTGGAACGGTTTTGAATTCGACCGTTTAATATCTTCCCTAGTTAGTGCAGCAATAGCAAGATGTAAGACTGCCAGGAGAACGATGAAACAGGCTGGTTTTCTGGACGCGACAGATCCCCATCCCGAATTCCATTTGGAAACAATTGGTATAAACGAATTTAGTTTCGGAGATAAGGGGGCGGAGCTGTGATCTTATTCTAGTTAGCAACGTTCACTTTTCAGTTCTATTCAAAAAAGACATACAGAAAAACAAATCTGTAGCTTCTCCCCCAGAGCTCCATCGGCACGTGCTGCCATGCTGCGTCAGAAGTGAAGAAGAAAACCAGCAAGTATCGACACATCGAGACCGGGTTTTGTTCGTTCCATCACGTTTTGAAACCTTTGGACCTTGGGGACCGGAGACTAAAACGCTCATTGCCGACATCGCCAAGCAAGTGGACAGCAAAGGGGGGAAGCGCTCTTTAGAGTATTTGCAGTAGTGAATTCGTATTGAAATCCAGAAAGGAAATGCGTCTAGTGTACTGGGCAAACAACTTCATGCACATGGGTTGGATGAAATATTATCCACTATAAAAATCAAGAGTTAGCTTGTCTTTTTTGCTGCTTTTTTACGCCTTTTGCCTAGCATTATTGTGTGTATACGCTCTGACACCACGGTTCTTAA
>LRSR01011888.1:0-11565 GCA_001579985.1 Hypsibius dujardini
CTGATTGAATTTATTGTTCGTACACACTAAAACGCAGCTGAAGGATTGTGGCTCTCGTTAATTGAAAATCATTCACGTAATGCCCTCGTGCACTTACGCTGGTCTAAGCTATGTCAGGAAAATCAGTGTGAGAGTTCTCAGAACGATTGTGCCTGCCTGTACTGACGCCTGGATTCTGGAAGGTGTTCCAATAGACTGTCTTTAAGTTCTGCAGCTTCTGTCTAATAATTTGCCTTTACCATTTGTTAATGTTCCGTGTATTTTTTCCAGGGATTCATCCGCACAAACAGAAATGCAAGAAGTAGCGGACGAGTCGCCTCAGCATCTCGTTGTGCCTGCGCCGGTCCCGGCATTGCTGTCTCCCGTGACGCCGGAAACAGACGAGGAGATGGAAAATGAATCCAGGCAGTTGTTGAGTCATGAGAACGGCGGGGAAGATGGCATCGGTGGCGGCGGCGGTGGGGTTAGCGGAATCAACTGTGATAATCGGATAGGAAGCCTTTCTCGACCCCTTTCGGCACGACGACCGTCCTGCCAGAGCGCACACGACTTGATTGAGGGAGTGCTGTTCCGTCGCTGCTATCTCGGCTCCACGCATCTCTTCTCGGACTCAAGACCCACAAAGTCCTCCAGGCTGAATCAGGCTCAGGAAGCCGTCACGCGAATCAAGGTACGTAATGAACTGGTGAACATCGTTAGAGGGCCTGATAAAGGCCTCTGTTGGTTGTTGTTTTAGCTTAGGGAGACGCATGCACATAGATAGCCAGGTGGGTAGACAGAGAGACAATCAGAGAGAGAGACACGACAAACACAGACAGACAGACAGACAGACAGACAGACAGACAGACGGACGGAGAGACAGACGGAGAGACAGATAGACAGACAAGAGAGAGACAGAGAGACAGACAGCGACGTGAATTTGACGCGGATGCAAGCAGACAGATCTGCATTGGAACTTTTTCTCCTTTGACTTAGCCCGTCTCATTGAATTCGTTTGCTGTAAAATAGACCCCAACTGCGTTAGATTCTTCCATTCTTTCCTCTTTGCGGGATGCCTAAATTGAAAACGTCTTTTTTTTAAAGGCACCAGATGGTGAATCTCAGCCTATGACGGATGTGGATCTCTTCATCTCAATGGAAAAAATAATGGTACTCAACGTGGACATTCAGGACATCCTGATGGATCATCCGTTGCGCACGATAAGTTACATCGCCGATATCGGAGATCTGGTCGTTCTCATGGTCAAGCGCGGCTTGGAGGATTTGAATTGTGATGCCGTCCTGCGGTCCACACAACCGAAGATGCTGTGCCATGTCTTTCAGTCGGATGAGGTACTTCTAAATATCTAAATAGCTGAGGTCTGTCTGTGATGGCCCGTATTGATTGACTGTTAATTCTGTCTGTGATGACCCATGTTTATTGACTGTTAATTTTATGCTATTTATCTTACTATGGATGCTTTATTGTTCAAATTTGATTGTAAATTTACAACTCTTTTCGTAGGCGTCGATGATCGCGCAGACCATCGGGAACGCGTTTCAAGTTGCCTATATGGTAAGTATGCAAATCATTATTCGACTGTTCCGTGATACGGAAATGGGAATCCAGTTGCATACCGTTGTATCCCACTTGCACACTCCCACTCCCGTTGTATCCCACTCCCACTCCCACTCCCGTTGCATCCCACTCCCACTCCCGTTGTATCCCACTTGCACACTCCCACTCCCGTTGTATCCCACTTCCACTCCCACTCCCGTTGTATCCCACTCCCACTCCCGTTGTATCCCACTTCCACTCCCGTTGTATCCCACTCCCACTCCCGTTGTATCCCACTTCCACTCCCGTTGTATCTCACTCCCACTCCGACTACTTGCCCACGCCCATATTCCAGTTCCCTATTGACGCCTGATTTTCCGTTCCCTCTAGGAATACCTCAAAGCCAACGGCATTCAGGACGATCGCTACCTCCGTCATTTAGACTACCTCGAGGTCCTCAACTCGCAAGAAATGTCCACTAATGAGCTAGACCTTTTTGCCTCTAAAGACAAGCAAATGAACGTAAGTCATTATTAATCATTGGGATTCCCGGACAAGTCCATAAAAGCGATTGCTGTTACGAATCCATTCTCCGCCCGTAACGGAGAATGGATTTTCGGTCCATTACTCTCTGTTTGGAGCGGTAACGTGGTCAGCCTGGTTGTCGATCGGGTTGTGAAGGAGATTTTAATTTGACAGGTTGTAATACCGAAGCAGAAAGGCGAGATCCTGGGCGTGGTGATAGTGGAGTCTGGATGGGGTAGCATGCTCCCCACCGTGATTATTGCCAATCTCTGCCCCGGCGGACCCGGCGCTCGCTGCGGCAAACTCAGTATTGGAGATCAGCTCATTTCCATCAATGGAATCAGCTTGGTCGGTCTTCCTCTTGCTCAGTGTCAAACCACAATCAAGGTAGGCACTTTTGGTGCACGTGTATAATCAATGTAATTGTCTGAATTTGATGTCTACCACTTGCCTTCTATATTTTGAGATGCGTTCTTTGTGTGTAGTAGTTTCACTCCAGGTCTTGTCTCTGAACCTCCGTTTGTGTTTTTCTTTCGAGTCTTCGGTGCAATATCATCCTTGTCTGAATGTCTGTCTGGCCATGTCTGCCTGGCCGTGTCTGCCTGTTTGATTACGCCTGACTATGTCTGTGATTCAGCTGACTGGTGTGTTTATCTGCGTCTGGCTATTTCACCTCTATCTGACCATTTTATATTTACCTGATGCGTGTTTTTGTCGTTTCTTCACTTTGTTTTCGTTTGTGCCTGACTGTGTTTGATAAATAATTGATCACACGTAGTGCATAAAATCATTCAATCAATCAATCAATCAGTTGCACTGAACGATTGCTGAACCAATCACATAATCAACCAATCGATCTGCACTGGAACGTTTGCACTTTTCACTGTAAAGTTGAAACTTTGATATTCCGCCAAAAAAAATTCTCTGGTACCTTACCGGTGATATATTTTTTTGTTCATCATAAATATGGGATTATCTCAAAAAAACTGAGGGGAATTTTGAATTTGCCCTTTGAAAATTTTCCCAAGTGAGCAAATATATGAGATTGTCAGACTAGTTTTCTTCCGAAGCTATTTCAGTAACTTATCTGAATATTCACTTATCTGTTATCTCTTGGGCCACTGTACTCGTGCCTGTTGTATTTATGATTTAGCCGCCTACGTGTTGAAGGGGGAGGGGAGGGTTGTTGAAGGTGTTCTGCCTGATATTCATCATATTTTTGCCTTTGCAGAATGTGAAAACCCACACGGTTGTTAAGCTGACCATAGTTTCCTGTCCTCCCGTGGTGGAAGTGAAGATAAAGCGACCCGACACGCGGTACCAGCTGGGTTTCAGCGTTCAGAACGGCATCATCTGCTCACTCCTCCGTGGCGGCATTGCCGAACGCGGCGGCATCCGGGTCGGGCATCGCATCATCGAAATCAACAATCAAAGCGTGGTTGCGACGAACCACGAGAACATTGTGAATATGTTGGCACACTCGGTCGGGGAGATTGAACTGAAGACAATGCCTTCCTCGATATTTCGTCTTCTCACAGGCCAGGATACACCCGTGTATATATAATGATGTGAACTGAGTTGACGAATCAAATTCCAACTGTGTTTGATAGTTTGAGTCTGTGAAGACGACCTTTTGTTTGTTCCTCGTTTTAGTTACTTCTCTCAAATACAGTTTCTCTAGTCTTAAAAGGAGAACGCTCAGGTTTTTATTGAATTGCTTTTAGCTCACTTTTACCGAATTTATATGTACATGTTTGCTGGTGTTTAGCTATGTGGGCACGCAGATGAAAATCCTTTGTTGCTTTGGATACATTTCATCTTATATTCTAATGTCTTCTCTACGAGCACCCGTGCGAAACCAGCCAATTCGGGGAAATCGTCTGCGCTCATATATCTACTCAGTTTTGTGTGTGTCCGCCCGTCTGTCTGCCTGTATGTCTTACTGTCTGTCTGTGTATCTATTTGTCTGGCTACTTGTCTGGTTACTTGTCTGCCTGTATGTCTTCCTCTCCATCTGTATGTCTTCCTGTCTGTCTGTCTGTCTGTCTGTCTGTCTGTCTGTCTGTCTGTCTTTCTATCTTTCTGTCTGTCTGTCTCTCTATTTGTCTGGCTACTTGTTTGCCTGCCTGCATGTCTTCGTTCGCCATTATATATTAGAACTCTCCCTTTGAAACTCCACACCTTACCATCATTCAAATGCAGTAATCTATACTATGCATCACCGAATTCGTGGTAGGGTCTCTAGGCATCGTCAACACTGGCCCCGACGTATCTTCAAGGCCAGCCGGTCATCATGCCTGAACGAAGAGTACACCGTATGAGATTGCGGAAAGGCATCATCAAATTTTACTCATCGCCATTCCACTCCGAATGGATGCGGACTTCCGTAATATCTCAAGATCGATGGATGGTCGGCCGGGTACGCGTTACGAGTTTATGACGGGCATAAAATAGACGAAGATTGGGACAAGTCATGTTGTTGCGCCGCGCCCATGCATGACCGCAGACCGTTATTCGAGTTTGCTACTATATCCTCCACTGCTTCGCTAGCCACTGTCTATTAAATGTCTCAGTATTTTTTCTTAGTCCCTCAAAGCCTATTCTGTTTCTTCTTCTTCTGAGTTTGGGTTAATCATTATTCACACAATTGGACCGGAAATGTCCAAGTACAGGATCGTCCTCTTATCGCTTTGCCTTCTTTTCCTCCAGGTACGTTGGAATCCTTCGTTAACTTTGCATGTAATCGTCCTAAAGTGTTTTCGTTTTCTTTTCGCATTTAAGATCTCCCTTTGCCTCGCCAGTTCGAAGCCATCGTTTGAGGAACTCATGCCGCCGGACTTACTAGAGACTATACCCAAAGAGCATCATTCTCGATTCGCCAGAAGTGTCGAAGGAGGCCCTTGTACAGTGTCTGCCGGGGGAGCTCAGCCTTCGATATACCTCGGCACCAACGGTTTGCCTATTTCTGTGCCTGTCAATTCGCCACCCTATTTCGGCTCACCAGCCTACGCGGACAGTTGCGTCTTTGATAGTCTCCCTATGACCCGTTGCAACAGCAGCACCGGAAAGTGCGAGTGCGATCCTGCCATATCAGGTATATCACATTGTGTGCTGCTGTTTTTCAGTTTTTTTGTACATTCCACTGCATCATCATAGCTGTGACTCCACTGATAACAGACGATGCACTTATCGTTCTAAAACTGATCGCAATACTGCGCCTATGATTTAAAAAGTTTTAAATCCACTCCTGTCTCATAGTGCGACTGAACGTATTTCCCGGCGCTGGCCTGTGTCTACCGTTGTCCTACCCCAATGTCACCAAAGGTCTCTGCCTGCCCTCGTTTCCCGACATGTGCGACACGCTCGCTTCCGGCTCGTACTGCGGCTCCGTTCAGGTCGGTTCAGTCCGGCAACTGAAGTGCGTCTGTCGCAACGGAATCGGAGCTTGGCCGAACTGTATGCCCAGTAAGTTACCGGGCGACGACCTTTTTCTCACCGGAGAGTGGAGACCATTATACAGAATATATTATTCTGTATATAAATGTGAATTCAAATGTGAATTCCCCGATATCATTTAGAGATCGGAAGTCCTTGCCAGAACACGACGGTCTGCTGGAACCAGATCCCAAACTCCTACTGCGCTAACATCGTCAACGGTTTTGGCACATGCCAGTGCCTGACTACCGGGATCACTTACACGTACACGCCGTTTGGAACGGCAAACATTGTCAGCGGCACTGCATGGCAGACCTCCGTCCCGAGTCTCCAACAGAATCAGTGCGTGCCGATTTTCTGTCCGGGCGTCTCAACTGCTAGTGGTGCGGCCTCGTTCGTCGGCTTGCAGGCGTGCCAGGGCGATCCGTTACCCCAAACTGTGGGTGGGATAGTTCCGACGCCCGATCCGACTAACGTTCCGTTCGTCTGCACCAACACATCGCGAGGCTACGATTGCACCTGCAAGGCCGGCACGAAAGGACGAGGCCATAATGCTACTACGATTGGACGATGTAAGCGCGTAACCGTCCTTGGTCGGACGATCTGTTTTAGATAACGGAAAATACGGGAGAAGGGCGCAATGGAAAATATAACTTCTGAATCCTTAAACATGTGCTATTATTTATCCTTAGGTTGTCTGGCAGAGCATCTTGTTTGTTCGGACTACAGCAAGTGCCTGCTTGTCAGCCAGCTTTGTGACGGAGTTCCAGACTGCAGTGTAAGTAGATTTGTTGTCATTTTAATTAATTTGATATAATGATTTGACACACAGGACTGCTCGGACGAGAGGTCCTCATTCTGTACCGGTGCCTGGCCTTTAAACGCCCCACAATGTGGTACGCCGAATCGAGTTCTCCCACCAGGGGACGAATTCGTGCAGCAACTCAATCAACTTCGTTCGGACCAGCTGACTCAGATCAGCGGTCAATCTTCCGGCGATCATCCTAAGCCGGCGGCGGACTCGATAACCTTCGCCGAGTTCATCATGCCGAGTGGGAAATCCTTTAAGGTAAGCCATGGTTGAGTGATTCGGCTTGAATCTGTTTCATCGGTTTCATCCGTTCAATCAGTTTCAACTGGAAACTGGACACTTTATTGCAGGATCTAAAAGTTGTGAACGTAAACGAGGACCCTAGCAAGTCACGGCGGCCCGCTCCGACACCGTAAAGGCCAATTCGAGCAAAGTTTCAGCGGTGGTGTACTTGTTTTATTTGCCACAAACGTGACCGAATTCAATTATGTCCTGGTCATGTTACGGTTTCTTATCGACGATTGTTTTGAATGTTTATTAAGGCGAAACTGTTTTTTTTTGCGCGCTGGCTTTTACTGCGTCTATCTGCGCTTGGATCGGAATCGCATTGGTAAAAATAGGCCAGAACTTGCCGAGTGCTTGCTTTCGACATCCACGCGTACAGTTAACCCACATTTTTTGTGTGGCGATAAAACATGGCTGACCCCGTGTAATAGAACGCTTTTCAGACGAAACAAAATATTTTACTGCGATTCGAGTGTCAAACTGATAATAAAGTCCGTGAAATTTGATGGCGCTAACCAAGATCATAAAACGTAGGCTCGAAAGAATACGCCTGCATAAATCCCGCACAAGTCATAAACAAAAAAGCGTTAGGGCAAACTATAATTTCATTCTGGAACATGAAAAGATTCATGGAAACCAGATGCGACGGTAATAATTGCTCAGACAATCGGGGTAATAATCTTTCAGGTAGGACTCGGGGGAACGATGAGTTGAGGAGGCAGGCAGGAACACAGCAGAACCTCCATGGCGGAACGCGGCAAATTACCTTGAAGGTTTCGGGATATTCATAAAACTGACGATCCGCAGTGCCGTCGGCTCTCGCATTGCTAGCTCCACCGTTTGCAGCAGAGGCTGCTGTGGTTCAGGACCATTTAAAAGTAAATTATAAAAAAAACCCTAAATATGTCGCTAGGTAAATAGGCCGTCGTACAGAAACAAACTGTAGTAACAAACGATTCTGATTATATGATCTAGTTTTGTCCGCATGATCATGCATCTTCGAAATGTTATGTTTGATTCCAATTTTCAGGGTGGCGGAAGAAACGAGCACTCTTCGGCGTCGAGGACTTGGCAGTCTGGTCAAACACCCGGTCTTCCATACAATTTTTCAACAGTACTTTCGATGCTATTCAGTTCTCCGCATCTTCGACGAGGTAGATCTCTGTCCAGTTGTTGTGACCACAGCCAGTCTCATCAATCAATGCGCAAGGTTGAACTCTGTCTTTGTTAGTCGCATCACCCCGACGGACGATTCCAGAGCAACGTTATCCAACGGCAGATCAACGAGGATGGGGCTGTGTCGTGTCCCTGTTCGGTTGAAGGTCCGGTGTTATACACTAATGGATTGGTCCAGCCGAGAGCCATCCCGGACGGCCTCTGTCGATCGATGCAACAGTCGCCGTTTCGCAGCCGTGTGCGTGTGGGACTACTGCCACAGGACAATGCTTCACTGGCCAACGCTGTTGCACTTATCAAACCGAACCTTTTTGCGCCTCCGCATCTACAACGATAACTACCACAACCACCACCACCACCACGACAACCACCACCACCACGCTCAGGCCGCCAGTTCTTGCAATCACCACAAGTCAGACGATCACCACGTACAGTGTTTCTCCTACTCAGGCTGGAGAGGGCCCATCCTCATCCGCTGTGCCGGCCAGTGCTACGACCCAGCCGTTTGATCCTGCGGAGACGGTGGAACGCCCCCGTATACGTGGGCCATCACATCAACCGACGGGTAAGACCGCAAATGCCGTTAAATACGGTTCATTAATGCTGCGCCTGTTATTATGTAAAAAGAAACACCGAAAGAGTTGCCGTAAGGGAAGTACCGGACCCGAAGTCCGGGTACCCCCGTATGTTTATTTAATGAGAAAAGTTAGTGAGTATGGCAGACGGGGCGGAAAGAAAATCTCGCAAAACTGGAATGAACAATAATGAGAGTGAGAAGATGAGACGATCTCGCATGGAACCGCGGATGCTGCACTCAAAGTCAGACTGTGTGTGGCTGGAGAGGCAGGACCAACGGAGAGAGGGAGAGCAGCTGCGCATCATTAACATTAATTAAGAGTCGTAATTCCTATTTATTTATCTTTTAGCGTCTCGCCATATTTGTGAAGTTCGGCTTATTTTAATTGAAAATTCAGTATTTTTTGTTTCAGGCATTTTGTGATTGACCCTTCTAGCGAAGATCTGAGCGTAAATGCAAAAACATATCTGACAGCCGGCACGTACTCTGTGACTGTTCTGGTACGGGACGCCTCAGGGATGACCGCTCAACGGCAGATCAACATCAACATGTGTGTGAACACTCAGATAAACTATACTCGTAATGATTCGGTGGAGGACGATCAACATATGCGCTGACGGACACTTAGCTCTTGCCTGTTTACAGACTATAGTATCTTTATTAATTTCTTGGTAGAGAACCAACGCCACACCCATAGGTACGGCCACAAGGGTATACGTGTATTTTCGATTGCTGATAACGGATTCTTAAACCGAATTGACGCCGACATCACTGAGGAAACATTTCGCAGCGAATATAAGGGTCAAGTTTAGACTGGCAATTTCACTTCAGTTTTTCGCTTATAGTATTGACATTAGTATTATCAATTGGTCGGACGGTCCATTTGACCTTTTTTCAGCATAGTTCTAGTTCTATGCTCATCAGAAATGATGCGACCTCTAGTTTCGCACATGATGATAATGTACTTGGCAATCGGATTCGCAATTACCCTGAGCGGTGCAGCCGCAAAGACTTTGGTCCAGTAGCCACTGCAGCTGATTTTAGGTGAGACGTGGGATCAGATTTATTAAGTATTGCTCCAAATTTGCAGTTCTCGTACTCACATCTGAACAGTTTTCCATTTGGTACGGCGCTAGAATACTTCTGCTGTAAGTTCGTGTTTTTTTAGTTGATAATGATGAGAGCGGTGCTGCAGCTCAAGGAATCGACTCTTGGGATGGACTCTCCTACTACAAAGCCGGCAACGACCTCATCCACAATGACGACTGGGAGGATGCCGTAGTTGAATTGCGTGTCTTCGCCTTGCCATTGGACTCTGTTTGGACTCAAGCCAACCAGGACGAGGAGATCCGCATCAGAGCCAATCTCATAAAATAACTGGTCAACAAGGTAAAGGGTTCCTTAGAGGCAAACGGAACACGGCACAGCAGCCGCAGTCTCCCTTACCGACTTATAACAAACGACCGGATCACCTGAACAGCGGACCCTTTCCTGGACGACTGCTCCTTCACCCCGTCAGTAGGTACCGTCAGCGGTCCGTTGTGGCCCCTTGTTTACAGCTTGACGAGTAACTAATATTTGTTTGCCCTACTCGACGTATAGGTTGGGTGGGTAGATGGAGTCCTCAAATTCCAGTCGATTTCATGTCGCCATTTATATATTCGAAAGCGGACTTTATCCCAGACTGATGACCATTTTCTATTCCTTATATCCAATTGGTACTGTCCCTAAGCGAGTACAGTAAGATCGACGTTTGAAGAAATGTTAATCTGACCGCTGAATTATGTTTTCCAAGATTTTTGTAATATTTTTACTTGAACGCCTGCTGGTCGTTCACAATCCGATATATTTTTTGGGTCGATTCAATGTAAAACAGTCATCATTGCGGTGGTTGGTGTAGCACTCATCGGAACTCTGAAATGGCTTCAAAACGTTTTGGATTATTTTTACTGGCGAGTAGCTGGGCGACCTCTGAATTCTTAGCCGACCATCCGGGCAGCAAGGTACCTGTGGCTGGATAAATGGGCACCAGTTCAAGGAGTTGTTACGGTAAACGAGCTACAGTATTTCTCTCTGTTTGTGCGTCTGTCCGTTTGTCTGTCTATCTGCTAGTCTGTTTGTCTACCTATCTGGTTGTCTGTCTGCCTTCTGTATGTCTCCTTTTGTTTTCGTGTCGATGCGACTGCATTAATCAGCTCGGTATGGTCCAATTTTCACGAGTCTCTTGTTGAACTTTTCGCGATGCCCCCTCAGAGTAACATTTTTACACTTTTGTTGTATTTCTATTATCAGATTGTGGATCCCATTCTGGCTTTCTGTATCCTCCTTGCCACAAACAGCCTATTAGTCCAGCAATTGTTCAAACACCAAAAAACACGACAAAGCCTGCGATCTGCACGAGGGCGACCCGATAATGGCCGCTACGCCGTAATCCTGTCCATGGGTTGTGCCTTCTTATTCTTGATATGCAAGACCCCCTCCTTCGTCTATATTGCCCTACAGGTGGCCAGCCGCCCACCCTTCTGCACCTATCGCATAACCAATTTTGCAGCACCACACTGGGTGGCCTTCGTGTGGCTCTTCTCGACCATCAACTATTCGGCCAACTTCTACTTATACTGTGCGATCAGCAAAATGTTCCGGCGTCAACTGGAGTCCAGATTCCCCCGACTGTCGTTTGCGCTGAGGAAGCTTCGAAACTGTTTCTGGCAGAATCGGGGACCTGGAAGTCCAGCATCCTCTCGTTTCATCTCGGCCGACACGGAAACTACAAACGATCAAATGGATTTTTCTTAATAACTGGTAAAAAAGATGTGTTCAGTGTTCGCTGTATACGTCAATTGCTAGAATTGGCATTTGAGTAATCGCGTTAACCGGCAAAATTAAATTCCGTTATTCAAGTATTTGACACCTGGAACGAAATTGTATTTTTTGTCGCTTCCATTTTTCAAGAGCTGTCCTTGTTTTGTTGCTTGACAAAAGCACATTTGCGGACATCGGCAGTTTAAACGGTAGTTATGTCAGCAAATGGGAGAGGGCCCAGCGGAGTTGAGCCGCGTGAAGTGCTAATTCACGTGATGACAGGAGGGTAAATTTGGTCCTTTCGCCCGTCGTTTTTGAGTTATTTCCGCATAATTCAGTTATGTGGGTGATACGGATAATGGTCCTCGTTCAAGCTCGTTACAAATTACCTGACACAGTAAGATTATGAAGTCGTTC
>LRSR01011890.1:0-26954 GCA_001579985.1 Hypsibius dujardini
GTCTGTCTGTCTGTCTGTCTGTCTGTCTGTTTGTCTGCATGCATGTCTGCCTGCGTGTCTACCTGTTTATATGTCTGTATGTCTATGGGGCTGTATATTTATCCATCTGTCTATCTGATTGGTTATCATTACTTTGAAACCCATCTCCACCAGAATCCAGTGAAGGAAGACATTTAGGAAGTAGCATAAGCCGCCCACGCCTTGTAGACCCCGCCGTTTGATCTCGTCATGTGTTTCGGCTCGTCTCTGCCCCGCCGGAATGTTGTAGGTATACACGGTGGTGAACGGGATCTCGTGGCAGTAAGCTGAACAAATTTGTTGTAGGAGCTCTCGTGAGGGGCGACATGCATCGGGACCGGAAAAGCTGATATGGAGCTTCTCTGCGAGAAATCCAAGGGCCTCGTCTTTTGTTAAGAAATTTGAGGCGGACATGATGCTGTTTCCGAATTACAAAGCGTGATCGCTCGTTGTTTCAGAAGGAGCTGAGTTAAACAGATGTAGACGCGGTCTTTGTAAAAAAGCGTCTTCCTGTAGTGCGAAAAATGGAAGTCGCCGCTGAATTTGGTATAACTTTGTGGATTTATAGAGCTCTATTTGGAATCGTTGTCATCGCCAGGACATGGTGCTGACACCGCAATAAAACAATATTTAAATGCGCAATAAAATCGCAATTTTATTCTTCCGCAATGCTAATTTTACATTGCCCTCTGTAGCTGGCTGGGATGACAGAGAGCTATATAACTAGGCACTGACTCGAGTACTACAAATACGGTATCAATACATATAGTGGTCAGCAGCACTTCTGGCCATATCATGCCCGGAAGCATCAACCTCATACCGATGGAAACGTATACAAGCAGACAAACCGAGATATCTAGCTAAAGAGAGACAAAATAGACAGAAAGCAAAATAGACTGACAGACAGATACACAGACAACAGACAGACAGACAGACAGACAGACAGACAGACAGGTCGACAAGTAGGCATCATAAGCCGCATTTCACGTTTTACTTTCTGATCACTCTGTCTGTCTGTCAGACCGGCTCTGTCTGTCTGTCTGTTCAGATGTAGAAGTTTCCCTTACTCAATAATCTAGCGTTCTTTTACAGACATACCGGCAATACGTAAAGCGATCGACGACTTGTCTGGAAGCGCTGACATCGCAATCAAAATCGAACTTTTACTAAACGATGTCAGCGCAATGAATGTCGGGTTTATACATCTACCGTAATGATATTTTTATCTAACATCTATTACAGAAATGCATAGAAACTCAAGAGAACGCTCTGAAAAAAGACGCCTACAAAAATTGCGCCAATATTATTGGTAGTGTTGCCTGGACTGTATTAAGTAATGGTCCAAAAAAATAGACTAAAAAAGGATTTTTAATTTAGGTTACATGATTTTTAAATTGATTTAAATTAAATTTGATCCTCACTTCAATTCAAATTATAAATTGTAAAGCTATTTCAAATTAAAAAGTAGTTTTAATGCAGATTTGGTTTACAGAATAGAGCTATTTTTAATTAATTTATGTTTGCTTGAATTGAAAATCCGATTTTAGTGAAGTGTTAGTTTTAATTTAATTTAAATTGTAATCTGTAAAACCATTTTAAATCACCGGTGGCTTTAAGTCAAATTTGATTTGAAGCAACCTTTTTTTTTGTCAACTCATCCCCAATACAATACAGCCAAAGGAACTGCTGCGCACGTCGCACGCATGCGCAGTCTGCACAATGCACACTGCACACTCAGCTGACATTCTGCTTTGTTTACAAGTCAAAATATTCCCTTTCCCTCACATTCTCGACGTCTGTCTGGACCTTCACCCCGTTCCTTTTCGGAAATTATTTTGTTTAGAATAACCACTCCTAGTGCTGTCACATTTTTGCAACATTTCTGTGATTAGAGCATCACATTCCCCACAAGAAAATCACAATGATGGTTATTTCCCATCAAATTTGAGATTCTCTTGTTTTATGTATATCGGAAATTGACGCGAAATTAGACTGAACTACTGAGATTAATTTAGCCGGTAGGTGCTGCACGAATTAACTACTTGAGGCTTAAGGAAACTGATTCGCTGTGGTGTGAGCAGATTCCATTTCGATCAACGCTTGATTGATTGATTGCCTACTGAAATGGTTGATTTTGCTAAAAACTTTCTTTGGCCCGCAAAATATCGTTCGAAATCACGAAAAATTGCATTTCGCATTTGAAGTAGGTTTCTATTCTCAAATTATAATTGGACATTGGCAAACGGGATCTTGGATGTTACGAAGGCAGATTAAGTATCATTAATTTTGGTGGCATTCTGTAACTCAATCAACGAATCAATCGAGGAGATTGCATTTGATGTGAATATGTCTCGAAATCATTCAATCATTCAATCAACACAACAACGCATCGGCTTTGCCAGGTTTCGTCTGCCTTTGTTTGCAACGAGATAGATTCCCCCAACAAAACATGTTTATTGTTGTTGTTTTCAGCGGAGAAGTTGTTGTTGTTGAGAACTCATCAAGTCGGCGAAGGGTCTTTTTTTCATGGAAACTTATTGACTAGAGAACATCCGCCGGTATGAGCGTGTGCCTGGTCCATCTACGCCTCGAATTGCCGTCGAAGAGCTCGAAGCCCTCGCATTTCAACTTTTCAAGTAAGTGTCTGAAGCATGTGATCCAGCTAGGCTTGACAGACAGACAAACTGACAAGCAGACAGACAGGAAGACAGGTACGGGGACAGAAAGACAGACAAACAGAAACACAGACAGACAGACAGACAGACAGACAGACAGACAGACAGACAGTCAGACAGACAGACAAACAAACAGGCTGTCTGTTTTGCAGCTGATAAATATTCAACCAAGCGGAACGAGCCGGTGGCACCTCGCTTTTACGACAGTAAGGCAGAGTTTCTAGCCGCCATCGAGGCCGCCCGGGGAAAACGACCATTCCGTTCGTATACTATTGAAACATATAGTCCGGATAAGAGTCAAAAGGCAATGGAAGAGGTGGGATTAATTCCAGTCAGCGAGCGACCTGTTTTGCGGTCAAGAACTACTTCTGGTTCCACTGTGAGATCTGAGACTGGCGAAGCTCGCAGTGATTTTGATACCAGTATGTGTCGGTTTCTTATCTTTGAGAAAGCGAGACGTTTTAGCCTGTTTTGTGCGCTCTCTGCTCATGCTTCCGTTTCCTTTCAGACGACGAGTATTGCGTTCAGTTTTACTACGGCAATCCTTCGGTGGAGATGGTTAAAGGCGTCCTGCATTTGTACAGAGACAAGTTCGTATTTTCTGTCTGTCTGTCTGTCTGTCTGTCTGTCTGTCTGACCGTCTGGTTATCTGTCTGCCTGTCTGTTGTCTGTCTATTTATGCCTGTCTGTCTCTTCGTTATTGTTTTTTTGTTATACTCATTGTCTATCTGTGTCTGTCTCGGTAATTGTCTGTCTGGTCTTGTCTGCCTTTTCCCACGTAGCTAAATTTATTGTCTCTCCGTAGTGAAAGGACCTCGCTGAAGCCGACTGCAGTCCGAAGTACGCTCCTTTGCATGCTGGCAGTGCCGGCACACCTGTCCACTGGAGACCTCCTCCGATTTTCCGCACCGTTCTCGTGAGTAAAGAAAGAATGCATATAATTGTGTTACCGTCGATTGATTTTCTTCTTCTCTGATAATTAGGACGGAAATACAAAAGCTGAAGATAATTCGCGATCAGACGCCGAACCAGTACATGGTCCTTTTTCGCTTCAAAAATCAGGTGTGACATTTTGGCCTCCGCTTTCCTGATAGATTAAGTAGTGGGTTTCTGGATTGTCTCCGATGGAGCTCAGTTTGTTTATTTACGTAGGAGTCTGCTGATCGTTTCTACGATCATTTTAATGGAGTGCCCTTCAACTCAATCGAGCCGGGCATCTGTCACTTGGCGTATGTCGCCAAGGTAGACGCCGTGGAAGATATCGATGGAGGTGGAATGGCGGTGGATGGCCTGACGGAACTTCCCACTTGTGCCTTCTGCCTTGAACGCATGGTAAATTGACTATCTGCTTGTCTCTCTGTCTGTCTGTTTGTCTGTCTGCTTGCCTGTCTGTTTGTCTGTCTGTATGTCTGTCTGTCTGCTTGTCTGTCTCTCTATGTGTTTGTCTGCCTGCCTGCCTATTTGTCTGCGTGCCTTTTTGTCTGTCCTTCTGTCTGTTCCCATGCCGATTTATCGTGTCTGTGTTAGCTTTCACCGCTATTCGATCATTCGTTTGTAGGATGAAGCGGCCAACGGAGTTCTGACCATCCTCTGCAACCACTCTTTCCACAGTGCCTGCCTGGAGCAGTGGGGTGACTCTAGTTGTCCCGTCTGCCGATACTTCCAGACACCGCAGATGGCAGAAGAGCAGGCCTGCTTTCAATGCGGCATGTCGTCTGACGTGAGTTGTCGTTCCAAAACTGTTTCAGGTTTCTATCCATTGAATTCCGAAGCCAGAATAGCTCTTGCTTGCCTTTTCAGGACCTCTGGTTGTGTCTGATTTGCGGCAACATTGGATGCGGGCGCTACTCGGAGAAGCACGCGTTTGTGTAAGAGCAGAATGAATCACAATCATGTTCAGGGGAAATGGTAGATTTTCTATTTATTTGTCGGAACAGACATTTTCAGGAAACTCAGCATACCTATGCCTTAAATGTGAAGACGCGGCGTGTGTGGGATTATGTCGGCGACGGCTACGTTCATCGACTTATTCAGGGATCCGGTGCTGACAAGGTGGTCGAGTACAATCATGCTGGCGCGGGAAATATCGACGAGAAAATGGAGTCGGTCACTTTGGAGGTTGGTTTGGGCGACCTTGAAGATACTTGAATATATGAAAACATTCAAACATTCAGGTGGGCAGATAGACACGCAGACAGTAAGGCAACAGTCAGGCAGGCAGTCAGGCAGGCAGTCAGACAGACAGACAAGCAGACAAGCAGACAAGCAGACAAAGAGACAAAGAGACAGACAGACAGACAGACAGACAGACAGGCAGACAGACAGACAGACAGACAGACAGACAGACAGACAGGCAGACAAACAGACCGATAGACAGTCAGACAGACAGAAAGACAGACTGGCAGCCTGGCTGATATACAGGTAGGCATATAGACAGATGGATAGTGGTCTTACCGGGTTTAATTTTTATTTCGTTTGTAGTATACTTATCTCTTGACGACCCAGTTAGAGTCACAGCGGCACTACTACGAAGAACGAATGGAGGATGTACGGCGAGCGGCCGAAGAGGAATGCCTGCATCTAAGGACCGATCTCGAGGCGCTACGCATTGCCTCAGGGGACACAACAGACACGGTGGGACTGCAGCAAAAGCAACTGGCGCAGTTGCTGAAGGACAAGGAGAGTTTAGAGAAAAAATATCAGCAGGTGATTGGACTGTCTGCCTGCCTGCCTGCCCGTTTGTCTGTCTGTCTATCACTTTGTTTGACTGTCTGCTTTGGATTATCTAATTGCTCTTTAATGACCCATATGTTTGTCCTCTACAGGCAACTGTTCGATTGGTCAAGCTCTCCAAAGATTTGCAATCGGAGAAACAGCTAAACTCCATTCTGGAGACTAATCAGAATGACTACAGGCAGCTGGTGGACAAGTTACGGAAGGAGAAGGAAGATGCCGTAACTGCCTGCGAGAAGGTAATTCAGTCTAAAATTCAAATGTCACTCGCGATATTGTGTCTGAATGCGGCTTGTGTTTGTTCTCAACGACAGGAGATTGCTGATCTCCGAGAACAGCTAGCTGACTTGATGTACCACATGGAGACGGGTGACCGGATCGCAGTTCTGCCCGACGCCGCCAGGCAGGACATTGAAGGTGGTCGGATCTTGTCGCAGGACAAGCCGGTGGAGGAGTCACTCAGTGGGAGCGCTAAGAAAGCTAACCAGCGCCGCAGGAATCGATGAAAAAAGTGTCTGTGAGGGAGGACGCAGTCTAATAGTGACTCTACTCTCTTTCTCTCGCTGAAGGATTCGATTTGGCTAGATCTATCAGACCAGTGTTTGTCTGTCGCGGCAGGACCTTTTTTTAGTTTTAGAACAAAGTGTGTGCTTCAGTTTTCCATTTTCGCTGTTCTGTAGGATTGTACATTTATGTTGGGAAATATTAAATAGAATGATCATAAAAACGACAGTGTTTGAACAACAACACGGAAGTTTGTCTCGATTGCTTAATTAAAAGCGTTTAATTTAATTATTACAGTTATATAAATATCGACTTAGAGGTAATGAAACAAACCACGAAAAAATTATATAAAGTGATGATAACAAAACATGTGGAAATGATTTGTAATATTTAGTGCGATTTCCTCCGTTGAGGATAACCGCTGCAATCCGGACCGACATGGAGTTGAACAAACTCATCAACAGCTCCGCCGACTTTGGTCCAGTTGTTCGCTCTAGCCATGCTTCTTCGACAAGCTGACACGGCTCCGCTTCATCCATTGGTGCTCGTCGAGCGTTGTCTTGCTTCATGAGACCCCAAAGATTCTCCATAGGATCGAGATCGAGCGACTTGGGCGAATGTCGAAGCGTATACGTCGAAACGTTACGAATGTAAAGATTTACAGCGACCAACAATCCAATAGTACAACTAACTACAAACGTTGTCTGTTAAGTTTTTTGCTAAAATATAAACACTATTAAACAATCAGCCAATCAATGAGACTTTCACCTTCACGTTTCCGTCATCCAGAGTAAAAATGATTTCATCGCTGAAGATGGTGCGCAATTAAAATAGGGCTCAGCGATGACATCGGTACGAAATAAAATAAGTCTCCGGTCAAGGCAGTGATGCATGCGTTCTCGCTTGTTGTCGTCCGACAAATCATCTATGACTGCAGTAACATGCCGGGCTTCAAATTCCTGGATTCTGTTGTGTATCGTTCGCCTCGAAACGTCCGTACCGCCCTCTTCCCGCAAGAAGCAAGCACTGTTCCAAAGTGGTAGTGTGCGATTGGCTTTGGTCCATCCGAATATTTTCAAATATTCCAGAGAAAATTCATTCTTTTCCGTTCTCTTTTTTGCTGCAAAATTCGATGCCCATCGGCTGAACAATAGAGCAGGAAAAAAATACATAACAAAACGAGCAGTATCACAAGGATCAGGCCAGTTCTGAGAAAACCCAAGCAATAAGTCGTGAACACTGTGGCGTAATAAAAGTACCAAATGGCATTATACAGGATTATTTAAAAACACACCATGTTTTTAAAATCTCTTTATCGTCTTTCCCGCCAGGCAAAAATCTACCATCCCTCTACACAACACTGAAACTAATGCCTGCATAACATCATTGATTACAAAAAAAAGTCAAAAGATTCATATGTACGTGTAGGCAAAGTAACCATAGTGACATGAGAAGAGTTAACCGTCAGTTTCCTAGTAGTGTTGTTACTACTAAATTGATTACTTGTTTGTGCAAATCTTTGCAAATTTAAACAGCACAATATTAAATTGCCCGTCAGCAGCAAGTGCCGAACGTTCGGAGAAACACGCAACAATAACATTGTTTCGGAACCACTAATGTTATCGCAGAGATTGAGTGGCTAACGACTTCCAAAAGCTGGCAAAAGCAAAAGTCATGCAAATTTACGAATTGGGTTTTATTAAAGGAACTCGGTGGATGCCATTAAAACTCGAATGTGTTTTCAACTTGCTTCAAAACAGATGTAGGCAAAACAAATTTGGATGCATTGATGTTGACGATAGTCCAATAAACATTTGCTGCACTAATGAAAATCTGAACAGGCACTCATCGTTGAATTTTCTATGGTCATGGATCGCATTTCATTTAGTCCTGCTAAAACATCCTAAGATCTTATTTTAAGCAATAAAAAGATTTTGTACTGTACTTGCTCAGATAGTGACAGCACTTTGACAACGATTTTCAATTGCTTCTCGAATGAGATTGAGCCATTATTGCAGGACTAGCTAAACATAACAGAAAATGGAATAATCAAATTTATTATTCGTATTAAAAGTTTGAGTTCAAATTTTACGCACAATCTCTATACCTTTGTAAACTTTCTCTGGAAACTCATTCGTGAGCGTTTTTGCATTTGCGGGATAGCCTTCTAGCTTCAAGATGCCCACCACTTGAACATAACGGCTGAACTTGCTGCCAAGTTCTTTAACTTTAATCACTGAGGCAGCCGGAAAAGATATATACAGCCCTCATCTCTACCATTTCATCGAAAGAAATTATGAGAAATGTTTCAGATTTTATTCCCCCGATTAGTTATATTAAATTCTTTGTTCATCCACCGACACGAAGGAGTGGATTTTGTGGGGAGTTTTTGAGTTTTGCCAGCGATCGAAGATCGACCACGTCATCATCACCAGCTTCACCACTCCACCCTTTCATCGCACCAATTCGCCTCACCGAAACCGAGTCCGAATCTCGACTGTGTGGCAGCCAAGAGGGTTTTTTGGCTGGGCAAACACCAACGGCACGGGTAACGCCTATCATGCCGTCAAACTGAAAAAAAAACTTGGGCTGCCAAACAATGCCAAAGAATCCTCCCGTGTGAATGGTCACTTGATTGGTTGATTTTGTTTACTCTATTTGCTGTTTTTTTATGATTTTCAGTCTAAGCACTGCACACCAATGCTCTCCTCTGCTGACCCACTCCACCGACCGCCTCATACTGGGAATCTCTTCGCCCTTTTCACCACATTTCAGAGGCAATGTTCGCGTTTCCCTGGTTCTCAGTAGGTCGCATTCTTCGCCTGTGGGCCCAAATATTTTTTTGAGAATTTTTTACAGGTTCGCTCTTCCCAGAATGCCTCCACTTCGTCCACCACTCCGGGCCTCTTGAGTCTAGACTGTGAATGCAGCTGCAAGGTGTTGCGACTAGCTATATAATTGAGTAGCTATTATCATTATCATTAGTAATCCATTGTATCTTAATTGTCATCTACCATTAGCTATTTTTTTATTATTCCATTAACTCTTGATTAGATTTGTTTTTCTCTTGTTTCGTGTTTTCTCTAGTATATAATCTGATGTTATGTGTATGTGCAGACAGTCCGTAGTAGTATTCTATTTTCACTTTTCTCTTAATTTTTTACTTTGTGCTACGCTACAAAGGGCTCAGGCCATCTAGCTAAGCATCGAGGCACTAGGAAGTGTTTCACAAACAAACAAATCACACCTATTGTCCAGGAGATCCTCTCGCCTCTTCTTTGATTTTTCCTGCCGTTGCCGTGCTAGCAAACCTCTCCACCAAACTAAGCCAATGCCTCCAATCGAACCAGCTCATGCGCCGCGTTCCAAAGTCGGCCCGCTTCCAGATGGTAGAATCCCTGACTGGTGACCCTCACCGTAGTCCTAAACGGTGGTGAATTGGTTGAGTGGGAGCGCCTTTGGATATGGCACTATTGTGCGTATACGCTACTCAACGATTGTTAAATTAATCGGATAAAAAAATGGAAAGAGTTGATATTCCCTTATTCGACTTCGAAGAGCTAATTCGTTGCCGCCGATCTGTTATTAAGCGTTGGAAAATAATAAAGTAGTCCCACGTTTGTTTTTCTAAAAGCGATAGGCCTGGAAGATATAAAAAATGCATCCAAAAGCAAACCGTAATTGTTGGTCGAAGGTATGAATTTGAAACGGATTTAGACATTAATGCTTCGCGATTGTATGATGCGATTGTACAATACACAGGAAGACGACGAAAAGGTAAGACATAAAAGTAATTCTTGGTCTTACACATATACTAGTACGCTCTGATCTCCGAGATTAAAACAGAAGCGATCCATGAAGCGGTCGGTAAAGAGAGAATAAAAGGATACACACAGATCACAGCGGAATGAGATAAGTGCGGTTGCCACTCTTGCAGTGCACGGCCCTGGCGTTCTGCTCGAGGTCCTCCGAGAATCCGCCCTTTAGTTTGTCGAATTTGCTCTAAAAAAACCGAGATACAATCGACATTCAATTCCCAAGATTATCGAAATGCCAGATATGGAAACAAATGATTTAACAGGTGTGTTTAGTCAGGCGAAAGCACACACAGACAACACCGCCCGGCAAAGGAATCTAACAGACAAGCAACCACACAAGTGAGCAGACAGTCAAACAAACAGGCTCACATGCAGGCAAGTAGGTCTGGTCATGAAAGGAAATCAATCAGACAAACATGCAGGCAAGGGGACAAGAAGACGATCAGTTAAGCAGTGAATTAAAGAAGAGACAATACACAGACCTTTAGGTATTCTGATAAAATATTCAGGCAAGCAGCCTGACATGTAGGCAGACAGTCAGGCGAATGAGTGAACTAGCGGGCAGACAGGCAAATGAAATTACAGGCAGTCAGCCGAATATTTATACCTGCAGGTAATCAATGAGCACACGCTTCTCCTCGTCAGACACGCGATCCATACTCCAGGCGAAGCTGACGTGGAACTCGGGGTTCTCGTAGAAGGGCGGCATGTTGAAGCTCTTCAAGCAGGTGTTGACAGTCTTGAGCAGGTTTGCCATCTCCTCCTGACCGCGACGGACTTTCAGGGCCAGAAACGAACTGCATAATAGAGAACACAGAAGTCTAGAAAAACGCCTTCCCAAAAGGCCAACGTCCAAGACTCACGTATTAACATGATCGTTCCTAAAAAATGCGATATCCTCCAGAGAATAGCAGAACCTGAATAAAGAAAACCATTAGTCAGGCAACCTCACGGTTCATAGACAGGCACATTTACAGTAAAATGCATCATGTACACAGTGTCACAGTTACAACGACAATACATGCAGACAACAGTATAACCAGACAAAAGCTAGTCAGACAGATAGATAGTCCAGCAAGCAGGCAGATAGTTAGAAAAGGACAGGGTCAAAGACCGACTGGCAAGCAAACAATTAGATAGTCATCCAGGCGCATATAGAACCAGACAACAGACAAACAGACAGGTAGACAAACAGATATGCAGGCAGGCAGACAGATACTTAGACAGACAGACATATTAAGGCACATAAGAATAAAGGAGTGTGAGTGCGAGGCACTAACCGCGGCAAAGAGGTCTTCATGATGTCCGCCTTCAGACGCGCTGTGAAGTGTGGAATTTCGTGATAGCGCAGGGCGACGGTCCGCGACAGACTGATGTGCGGCTCCTCAATGAGACTCCATTTAATCGGACGGAGCTGCGGGATGGCGGCAGTCTCGTGGATCAACTGATTGAACAGCGACGTCAGTCCATCGGTCCGCGCTGAAATCGCAGAGATTTTCAAATTATACAAACGTCATTGCGTCCTTCTCATTAGAAGTTAACACTCGTCAACAAATCTGGCCGAAGTCCGGGAGGCAGTGCAACAGACAGAACGCTTCCGTTAGACAGAAAGACAGAGTCAGACAGCAGAGTCAGACAGACAGCCAAGCAGACAGACAGACATCCCAGATAAAAGACAGAATTACAAATTACTAGTTTGACAAACAGGCTGATTAAAAGGTTCAGTGAAAGAACAGACATGTACATACTAAGACAGTTATAATGAACAGGCGAGGCAAGGCAATGAGAGACAGTCAGGCAGACAAAACTACTCTATTACGCATGCCTCATTATACCACACATCAAAATAGGATTCCGGCAAAAATAACAACAGACATAGTGATGACGCATGTGTCGTCGGCTTACGTATCATATACACAAACGTCGCCCAGTTGCCCGGAAAGTGAGGGAAGGCACGAACGCGCTCTGACTCTTCTAGGTGACTGCTCCGTAAACTACCCGGCAGTGATATGCAAGAGGACCCGTCCGCTGGAATGGAAGCGTCACCGCCAAGCAGACCAGACATGTAGATGGGATGCTCTTCCACCTCCTCGTGTTGCGGAGGCGGGTCATCTTCCGAGCCGGTGGTGGTGGATGATGACGAAGACGACGGTGAAGCGGACGATTGATGGTCCAATGAGTCTTGTGATTTGAGTGTGCCCGGTGGACAGGCCGACTTCTTGTCGCGTTTCTTGATCTTATCTTTCAATTTCACTGGCCTAAGAGAACAAGAAAAAGCACCCTTAGAAAAACGTTAGACAAAAGTGCGAGAATAGAAAGACTGACAGACAGTTATGACGGCAGGCGGAGAGACAGTCAAACACAGACAAGCAAGTATACAGACCGACAGACAGACACAGACGGACGAACAGACTAATAGATAGAAAGGCAGATTTATACCCTCAACATAAAGATGGACCAGTTTCGAGGACAAACTGACAGACTGACCAACAGACAGACCGAAAGATAGATGGCAAACAGACACATAGAAACGCAGGCAGGCAGACAGACAGACAGTCAGTCAGACACATATGCAGGGAGACACATCCAGAGGCAGAAGACACAGCAACTTTAATGTGTGGAACAGGCAACAGAAACTAATTAATCAATTAACCTAAGAATGAGATAGCGGGAATTAATGAAACCAATCCACACATTTCCCGCTCAACATAATCAACCAAATTGTTGGTCAACAATACAATCTTCACTTATACTGCGTATATATTATTCAACGGAAACGTTTTTGTTGTTTTATTACGTACAAGTCAGATCTACAGTCTGGACGTTCAGTGCACGAAACAAATTATTACAACACGCCAATCAAACAATCAAACGAAGGCCGGACCCAATAGGCATCGCAGCAACATGGTCAACACATCAATCAATTAAATTCTTTGCTGCAGTCTGCCAAACGTCTTCGTAGGACCAAAAGCCGGCGATCAAAGTCGTGTCACCGAATTGACCTCCTATTTTTTTATGAATAACATTAGTCAATCATAAGCAAGATGATGTCCGAAAGTTTGAAGTTGACAACCAATCAACGGCACAAAGGAAATAGTTGATGGTGTTGAATCACTGACAAATCAAGCAATTAACCGCAAACATGCATCTTGAAATAATTATCAAAGAAAGAGAAAATCAACCAATCGAGCAATCACTTTCCATCTTAAATCTGCCTCTGTCAAACAAACGCCCAGAAATTGCCTTTCAACATTGAAAAATACTCACTTCTTCGAGCGGCTTAGCGCAGGTGTCTTTTCCTTCTCCTCATCCGAGGAGCCGTAATCGTCGATGAGACGGCGAAGGACGTCGCGAACTCTGGACCCAATTGGCATCTGCGTAGTGGTGCAGGACCCCGTGGAGGATCTAAGCTAAAGATATCGACATTTTCAAAACCTTCAACAAAATTGGCAAGTTCACAGGAAAGAAAGACAGCAACAAAAGATGAAGCTGCTAAGGATTGAGGTGCGTTCAAAGAGAGAGAAACTGCGAAACCGTTTCTGACGTGTACTGTATATTTTGGTTCCAGATCACGGGCGGACTGATGCAGGCCAAGGCTAGAGTACAAACATTCGACACTGTGGTAAACTCAATCCGCCCAATTTACTGAATCATTTATGACGCACACGATGTTCTACCCTTTTACTTGGTCATCCCAATGACTCGATCCTTGCAGTGCAGGCTACCTACCGTTTTCAAAGAGACTGGGAAGATTTTGTGAAAACACACATTTTGAAAACTTGGGGAAAAATAGTTGAAGATATTCATACGTTGTGGAGTTCTAATCAATCGCTGAGTTGTAACCGAAAACAAGTTGTTATACCATGAATCATCTGTTGTTGGCAGCGTGATGGGGCGGGACTAAAAACATGTTGAGTGGGTTCGTTCGATCAGACAAGTGATTTGTTCATAACCATACGCATCTCTTTGATGTGTTCCAGAATTTAAGCATCTTGTTTCGTTATCACGCACCCATGCTTGTGCTTAGAACGACACTTCATGCACGAAGGAACCCGTTCTAAGTATATACAGTCTGTTCAAAATATAACGCACTCCATTCCGATCAGAACTGTCGCGTTTAAATTTTATTCGTGGTGTTTTCCTGGTTTCTTTGCTTTGTTTTCGGGATTTGTTCTGAATTCGAATGTTGTTCTCCTCCGGCCCTTGTGAGAAAAAATGGCTCAGCGAAATCCCTTGGATCTCAATCAGCCTGGTTTTGATCCCGACCAATATCTTTGCCGTGTTCTCAAGGTAAGGCACATGAATGTTTTCATGAATCACTCAATTAGCCGATTAACTTGAATAATAACTGTGTTTCACTCAATCAGCCAATCAATCAACAAAGTTGCTTTGACTTTAGAATTGTAATCAATCAACCAATCCATCGTTGATTTATCAAATAGAATTTTTTCCCGTATCATTTCCCCCGTTTTTCCCGACAGGAAGAGGCACTACCGGATTTGATCGAGCATGAAATCGAACTACAGCAGCAAATAAAATCTCTGGACAGCGATATGCAAACTCTGGTTTACGAAAACTACAATAAATTCATCACGGCGACGGACACCATCAGGAAGGTGGGATTGTTTTCGTTGCTTATTTATCCGGTCTCATTGACGGCGACGGTTTTTTAGTGCAATGTGGATTTATTTTCAAATTAGATGAAGCAAGACTTCGGGCAGATGGAGCAGGAAATGGAGAAACTCGCTGGGAATATGTCGGCCATCAATCAGTTCAGCGCCCAAGTTACCGCTTCCCTCGATCCCAACCGCGGAAAAATCAGGAAACTGTCCGAGACACATGCTATTTTAAAGCGGTTGCAGTTTCTGTATGATCTTCCTGCAAGGTGAGCGTTTTGGAAGATGAACGGCGTTTTGATGGGGTGGTGACCCATTGATTGATGAATTGATTTGTGTGGCTTTGCTTGCTGTTAATTCTTACAGTCGACTGATTGATTGATGAATTGATTTGTGTGGCTTTGCTTGCTGTTAATTCTTACAGTCGATTGATTGATTGATTTGTGTGGCTTTGCTTGCTGTTAATTCTTACAGTCGACTGATTGATTGATTGATTCACATGAAACTTCTGTTTATAACCCTACTCCTGACACTTCATTATGTTTCGTCTCACAGCGAGAACGCGGTCTTTACAATGTTCCAAACTAGCCCAGTGCATCCTTACATGTTGGTAAATTTAAAATAGTTGTAAACACATACTTACTATAAATCCCTTTAGTATTATTATTAAATCTTATTAAATTCTATTTTTTAATATATATGAAATGTCTTTCAGACTGCAAAGCTGCTTGGAGAGTGAAAATTACCGGCCGGCCGTGTTGGCCTTCTGCAAGGTGCAGTCTGTGTTGGAGAGCTACCGCCACCTGACCGCCTTCCAACAGATCCACGCAGATTGCCTGGAAATTATGGGCAAGCTGAAAGCCGCGCTCTACCTGAAATTCCGGCGCAAGTCTTCCACCACCCGCGAACTGGCGGAGTGCATCGAACTCTTCACGATGCTGAAGGAGCCGGCGGAGATTCTCTGCCAGGAGTTTCTGGCGCACGCCGAGATCCGCTTAATGGAGGACCTGGAGCAGCTGGACGAGCAGCTGGCGTGGTGGAGCGACCCGGAGAGGCGCCATCAGGCGGTGGACATCCTCACTTTCGTCGATATGGGCTCCAACGGATTCCTCAGTAATGTCTGTCTGGTGGTGGCGTCCTACAACGACATGTTTGTCTGCCGGGTGGAGATGTCGACGGATGAGTAAGTTTCCCCCAGTATGCTCGGTGTTTGAGTTGGAACTTTTAATTGGGGCTCTTTGTGTGAATTGTACAGTGAAGAGTCAAACGAACTGGCGAAACGGAAGTTGATCTTCTTCGTCAGCACTCTCATGGAGCGTTACTTCAATTCTGCCAAGCAGCGAATTCTTCGAGAAGTACGATAACGCGATTTATTGTCTGTCTGTCTGTCTGTCTGTCTGTCTGTCTCTCTGTCTCTCTGTCTGTCTCTCTGTCTGTCTCTCTGTCTGTCTTCATGTTTTCATTCCTTCCAAACCTCCCTTTCATTTTCCAGACTGTTGATTCATCCACCTGCGAAGTCTACGTACGGGCCCTCGATCGCTTCTCCCGACGTCTGCAAGCCATCGACCGGCTCATCACCGAGACTGACTATTCCCGGGTCGGTTTCAAACTGGTCCAGGAAGCGGCCAGTCTGCGTTGCCGGCAATACTTGAGCTACCTCAATAATGAATTCCAGAGTATGTTCCTTATATGATTGCGGGTAAAAGTTGAGTTAATTATGTTCGCCTATTTTTGGTGTGGCACAGGCTCGCTGGTTGAAGTGCGGGAGCTGGTATCGGCAAAACCTCTTTCAACAGACGCGAGTCAGAAGCTACTCCTCGCCAGCGTGCAGAAGATTCACGCCAAACTGATGGAGCGCTGCAAAACCGCCCAGGCTGACGTCAAGGTCTGAAGGGTCAAGGTTTAGACTTAAATTTATTTTTAAACAACTGTTTACTAATTATGCTTTTTGGTTAGGCATTCGTTCAACCGGAAGTGATGTTCGCCAACAACCGATCTTTCTACGATCACTTCTGCAAAGTGGATGTTCGCGAGAACATGGTGGTCGCCCACTTTACAGATATGTTTGCCGCATCAGAGGTACGAGCATTATGTCTTCGTGATTCATATTAAACAATTTGGCTATTTTTTTGCCATTTGTGTGGGTTTTTCTGTTTGTCTGTCGTTCTATCTGTTTGCATGCGCATTTTCTGCCTGCCTGTGTCCGACTGCCTGTCTGTATGTCTGTCTGTCCACCTCTCTTGAATATCTGAATTGAATACTGTCTGTCTGTCCACCTGTCTTGACTGTCTGACTTAACGTCTGTCTGTGGGTATGCCTGCCTGTCTGCCTGGCGATCTGCTTTAGTCCTTATTTTCTTGTTTGTCTGCCTCTCGTTTTTGTGTTTGTGGTTATCTGATTTTGTAATACGGCTAAAACTAAACGTGGTTGTCTTCAATCGTTCCCTTGATTTCGGGCTTTCAGGAACTGTGTCAACACGGCACGGAAAAACTTGTCGGGTCCCCGCTTCTCCTCCTCGTTCTCTCACGGCACTATTTGGACCTGAACCAGTCCACTATCGGTTACGTGATGACTCTCACCCGCGAACACTTCTCCCAAGATGAACGGAACGTCCTAGGCATCCCGCCTACGCTCTTCCAGCGATCCAAGGAGGTCGCCCAGAAGTTGGTCAACCATTTCGTTCACCAGGAAGGTCTCTCGATCTCGCAGATGATTCGGAAGAGCGTGGAGACGCGCGACTGGCTGGCCACTAACGAGCCCCGGAACGTGAGAGCGGTCATGAAACGTGTGGTAGAAGAGCTCACCGTGATTGATCAACAGGTGCGTAGATTAAATAAATAAATGTAATTTTTAATTTTAAATGTAATTTAAATCTGTTAAATATCACTGCAGGTAGGGCAGCTGTTTGAGGAAGGGAACCGGAAGGAGACCGGAAGCGGATCTTCCCGACGGACGCGACCCAGTGTGGTGGCGGCTAGGAGTCAGTCACGAAGTGCCAAATGGACAAACTATTCGCCGGTGGACACGAGTCTGCTGAGTAACATTCAGAAGCTGTTTAGCGAGCGAATTGAGATCTTCGGCAGTGTGGACTTCTCAAAGGTGTCCATTCTGACGGGCGTGATCAAGATTGGCCTCAAGACGTTTCTGGAGTGCGTGCGGCTGCGGACGTTCGGGAAGTTTGGCCTGCAGCAGATTCAGGTGGATTCGTACTACATGCAGCAGTACTTGTGGCGCTTTGTGAGCGATGAAAAGTGAGTGCCGGGCGTCTGCACTGTTTGTCTACTTTGGGTTTCTCTGTATATCTAAATCGATTTCTGCCCGTTCTCATTTCCTACTAATGGTAATTGTCTATGTTTTTCACAGTTTGGTGACGATTTTGCTGGATGAGATTGTCAGCAGTGCGGTGCAGCGTTGCCTGGAACCGATCCTCATGGAGCAAAGCGTGGTCGAGGCTATCTGCGACCGTGGATGAGAGGCGAATTAGATCATTTTGCCTAACACTTTCTCTTTGACGATTTTTGTAGAGTCCACATTCCCATCATCCCGGTCACCGGAAACAGTCATCAACGATTTTGAATTTGATTCATTTTGGTCTTATTCCACTTCTGCGCTGTTATGTAAAAAGAGATAGACAAAATAATTAAAAGGCACGTATGTCTCATGTGAAGGGAATTGTGAAGGGATATTTTTGGCCAATCGATGTCTTCGTGTTTTGGGGGCAGACAATATGGATTGATGAATAATAAGTAACTTCCACCATTCAATCAATCAATCAATCGATTGAGTTTGCACTGCGGCACGTGATCTGTCAAATGTGCTGGGCTAATCAATCAATCGATGCAACATGCGATCCTTGATCAATCACCATATTGTCGCGACCAATTGTTGCTGCAATTTAGACCCACCCGTATATTATGACTGCAACCGTATATTATGACTGCACACACTGTGCTTCACTGCAGTCATGATATACGGTGGATCTAAAACGCAGCAACAAATGATCGCGGGAGTACAGTAATCAAAACGTTCTTGGGAATCTTTTTCACCACTCAAAGCGGAATCAAAGGGGAATCTAATTTTGAATGTGAGCGTTCTTTATTTATCAGACACGCCGAGTGGGTCTTGTGCTTTGAGAAATTTGAGACCCAGACAACTCTTAAATCAACTTTGGACCCGTACTTGATGTACCATGACGTCAGCACCATGACGTCAGCACAACGGAAATTTCCAGGACTGGGCGGCGAACCCCACAAACAAATAAGCACGACCCACGGCTCAAGCCGCCCGAATCATTTGAACCGCCGTATTTTGCTATTTATTTCGCAATTTTCGATTAGCCTACTAGTTCCGAAAGATGGAACTAGCATTTAGTGACATTTCGAGTTAGAATCGTTGCTTTTGATGCAGTAAAATTCTGCCAATTGGAAATTCACGTGCTTGTTGCATCAGACAAAGCGACCCGAACTGACCCGATGCACGAGCCGACCGACCAAACAACAAGGGCGAGAAATTCATTTATGTGAAACAAAATTTCCCACCATCCATTTCTTGCCCCTTCAACTTGTCTCCGCACAATTTTCTGACGCATTTAAATTGTATTTCAGTCATTTCAGAAACTTGATTACTGTACGAAAATGAGGTTGACAGTGGCGACTTTTTTCAACCCCTCTGCGATCCTCCGTTCTTCCCCCTCCGCCACAGCAGGATCGGACAAGAATATCAAAGTCAATGTCGAACAGCAACCACCGAAAGGATCTGCTTCGTCTGCTCCCCCGCCGCCCAAGCCGAAGGTGGATGTGAAAGTGAATGTCCCGAAAGGCGGTGGCGGAAACACGGCAGTCATTTTGGTCGGTTTGGCTGCGGCAGCCGGCGGTGCTTACTGGTGCGTGTGTGATTGTCTAGGTGGTGTAATTTTTAAGGATTTCAGTGATAAAGAATTCTAGAAATTTATGGGGAGGAGGATTTGTTCAGATGGTGGCGGAGGAAACCAGGAAACAGAACAAGGCTTTGATTTATATCCGTTGATTGATCGGTTGATTGATTGACTTATTGATTTGCATTGTTGATTTGCATTGTTAGTTGATTGATCATTGATGATTTATGTCTGCGGGCTGATTAACTTTTTCCATTCAAGCCTTGATGCAGCGAACGATTTGCCTTTTTGGGTACTGCTAAGGAGAGAATGCGTATAGTTATTATTTCCATAATGTTTGGAGTGCTGCATAGCTGTTAGCTTGCCTGTTGATTAGCTTGTTTGGCGGTGTTTGATTGAGTTCTAGAATAGTTGATTGATTGATTGTTAGATGATAATGTCGATCAAGTCTCGGGGCGGCACTTTTGTTGTTTCCCGGGACGATTTGATTTATCTCATGCGTTTATTTAGGTATTTCACTCAAACGAAGAAGGGCGAACAGCTCATCGTTGATGCCAAGGGTGAGGCGGAAAAGGCGAAGATTGCAGCCAAGTATGCCGGTGGAGACGCTCTCGACAAGGCCAAGGGTGCCGCTGAGCACAAGCTGGACCAGGCCAAGGACGCTGCTAAGGATGTAAGGCGCTGATTGTTCACAAGCATATAAATTACCAGTCAGACAGATAGACAAACAAACAGACAAAACCGACAAGAAGACGGACAGGCATGGTCAGGCATTCAGACAGACAGACACTCAGACACATGAGTCAGAGTCAGAGAGTCAGAGAAACTGGCAGGTAGATAGATAGATAGGTAGGCAGATAGACATGGAGGCAGACAGATAGACAGACACTAGTGCGGCCTAGACTGTTCCATCAATTTATTACGAAGACAGACATTGGCACAAACAGTTGGAAGATGGGCTTTCTAATTCTCGCTTGTTAATATTTTCTTAGGGGTTAGACAAGGCGAAGGGATACGCGAAGGACAAGCTTGACGACGCAAAGAAGGCCTTGAAATAAGATGACTTATTTACACGTCCATTTGATCCCGTGTTTTTATGGGTGATTCAGATATAGGAATGCTGCTGCAAATGGCCTTTCATTTTATCCCATCTTTGCTACTTCGTACTTGGTGTGGTGAACGGGCAATGTACCTTCGATATATTCTTCTTGATAATCGTTCCGAAAGCCTGTGTGAATGTTAATACATAATATGCTAATATACATGCGATATCACAGTCATATATCCGGTACATCACACATCCGGTTATAAAGATCAGAGATGTGTGTGGCAGAAGAGATTTGTATTACAGCTAGCGACAGAATTTAATCTAACGGAGGAGGGTTCAGGAAATGGGCAAGAGGGGCAGGGCAGGAGAAGATGGGAATTTGCTGTATGTGAGCTTCGATGGTTGATTGATTGTTCAAGTATCCCCCTGTCCCGCCGCTTTTATCCTCCATTAGATTAAATTCTGTCGCTTAGTGTATGAACAAATAACTGAGTTACTGACGTCATTGATCAGTGTTAAATTTACTTATATGCCTCAGCTTAAAAATAATTATAATTACTCGTTCGTGCGTTTGCTTGAATTTATAAAAATAATTAAAGACAATTAAAACTACTGACAAGGTTTATTCAAATGACTTAGGACGCTCCAGGATATTTAAATAAAGTATAATAATATTTAAAATAAATTTTGTGAAATATGCTGTTAAATATTGATTTTTGTTTCTGTGACTTCAAAAAAATTTAATTTTTATTTAAAATGAAAAGTCATTCTTGGCCCTTGTGAAATATTTTTTTAACATAATTTAAACAACTCTACTGCAGTGTGCTTGAGTTCAAGTGAGTCGGACGGCAACATGCTAAAGTTTAAACCTAAGCTTTTGGCAAGTCATCCTCAAATCTCCTGTGCCATTCAATTCCATTCGCAGCATTGTAAAATACGAACCAGAAGTGATAGAAAGTGTGAACTGAACTGAATTGAATTATACGGGCGGTCTTTGGATGACTTGCCAAAAAGCTTAAGTTTGAACTTAAGCTTTTTGGCAAGTCATCCTCAAACCTTCCGTGCCATAACATTAGCGAGAGCAGACTGAATCAAAACCTGCAAGGGCGGTCTGAGGATGACTTGCCAAAAAGCTTAAGTTTAAAACTGAAGCTTTTTGGCAAGTCATCCAAAGACCGCTCGTATAATTCAATTCAGTTCAGTTCACACTTTCTGGTTCGTATTTTACAATGCTGCGAATGGAATTGAATAGCACGGGAGGTTTGAGGATGACATGCCATAAAGCTAAAGTTTAAAGTTGAGGATGACTTGACGATGCGGAAATGATGATAAAAGTGCCATTAAAATGAATATTTTGATGGGAAAAACTATTACGCAACAAGCTGTCAAATCAAGCGATCGATCAATCAGTCGCTATAGTGATAGAGAATAACTGAATTAAACTTGAGTCTTTAAGTTTAATTCAGTTTAGTTAAACTTAAGCTTTTTGGCAAGTTATCTTGTGACCGCTAAATTCAGTTCGACTCACACTTTTCTACCACTTCTGGCATGGGACGATTGAGGATAACCTGCCAAAAAGCTCAATTTTAAACTTGCTTGGTTATTCTGCATTTTTTGAGCGTGTAATAGATTGATTGCTTGATTTGATTGCTTGCTGCGTAATATTTTTCCCAGCACTGAGTTTCTCTTTCCACCTCCGCTTGTACATTATTGTTACGCAAATTTGGAGTATTTTATCTTGACCGTGGAACTAGCGTTTCAAACTAATCTGCCTCTCCTCGTCGGAGCAGAAGTCTTACTTATTGACAAAAAAGCTCATAAAAATGTCTTCCTTTCGACTGCACGAGCCCAGTTCGACAATGGATTGGAAGGACATCACATCTACCTCGTCATTTTCTCCACTCACAACACCTTCGAAGAATTTTTTTGCCATGAAAGGGAAACCGACCGGTGCGAACACCGCAACCACAGCCGCGAAATCGTGGAAGAATCCCAATCTGTCCATGACGGCGCTGGACAATTCGCACATTCAACAGCCCGGACGCTACGTTAGCGTGATTGAAAAATTGCAGGAACTTGCTAGACAAGGTGGGGCTTCTGTTTTATGGCGGAAAACGTCATTTGGATGAGTGGATTTTGAATGAGGAGATTTATTTCGCAGGCGGAATGGAAATCGCAACGGCGAGGCGTCCTCAGGCCGCAATCTACATCGCCCCACTTCCGAAGGACATTTCGGTGAGGGATCATTCAGGCAGATTTGTGAAAAATATTCCCGGTTGCTTTTGATGGAGAAAAGTAACGAATTCTGGTCTTGGAAGTCGTTTTTGTCGATGATCAACGTTGTGTGGGATTGTTGCGATTGATTGATTGATCAATCAAATTTATTGCTTGTTCACGGTTAATAGATCAATCAATCAATGCGGGCGGTGTTTGGAAATTGCCAAATTCGTCGTTTCATTTCCCAAAGTTATTTTGATAAATCTTATGAGGCGAAGTTTTAGAAAAACTCACGGAGGATTCGGGTTGAGGTACTTGGCGAATTTCATTGATTTCAGATTGTGTAATCGTTTCACCGAGAATTAACTTTGCGTTGATTTGGTATGGTTGATTGATTGATCAAGCCGAGTGCTGCGTGTTGCTGGTTAGTAAATCATCAATCAATCGTATGTTGGTTGCGTAAGTTTGAAAATTGCAAATTGGTGGATTAACCAGTGGTCTGCCGGACTTCGTTATTTCCTAACTCATTAGGGTTGCTTGTAATTTTCAGCGGTTTTTGGAGAAGACGCGGCACGAGTTTACAGAGTCCCTTCTGGAATCGGAACGTGGCTTTGCCAAATCGGTCCAGGAGAGCAGCCAGCAAACCGCACTGCGAGAGGAGAGTGAGAAATTTCGTGGTCATGTCACGAGGGATTTGTTGACCGTGGCGACCAGCGGCATGGCGGATATGTTACGAAAGCATCGTGACCGGCGAGAGGAACTGAAGACTTTTTCCAGACTCGATCCGACGCGCGTGGTCGGGGATCGGACCATGACCGACGAGGAAGAATCATTTTGTAGAACGGTAAAGCTGTCTGTCTGTCTGTCTTAATGTCTTTTTGCCTGCATACCTGTCCGTCTGTCCGTTCGAATGTTTGTTTGTCTGTTTGTCTATCAGTCTGCCAGTCTGCTCGGCTGCGTGTCTGCCTGTTTATCTGCGTGTGTCTGTCTGTCTGTCTGCCTGTTTTCCTACCTGCTTCTAAATCTATCTCTCAGTCTGCCCTGAGAGCATCTTAGCTCATCATCTAATTTCTCTACCGTTATTTTCAGTTAAGGGAAGTCAACGAAGCCATTATCTGTAAGCGACCCGTCAATCCCGCCGAAAGTTTTAGCAATCTCGTCGGGGTCTCTGGCAATCATCACGCTTCCCAGTTGTGGCGGGCCTTTACCGCTCTAACCAGCCCGTTCGAACACCCCAAATCCACCCCAAACTCCCCGGAGAAATTCCGCTTGTCCAGACTGTTCGCCGAAAGCCTGGTCAATCGGTCCCGCCAGTACTTGGAAAATTCCGCCTACGAATCGCACCTCAGCCATGCTTCCTCCTCTTCCTCCAGCAACATGGCCGCTGCTGACCTGGTGCGCTTCTGTGCCAAATCCCACCTGACCAAACTGAAACTGGCGCAACCGAGTTTGACAAGTGGTGGTGAACAGCCAGTGTGGGCATTGATTTACTACAGTTTGCGGTTGGGATTGTCGAAGGTGTCGCTGGACTTTGTAGAAACTGGGGATGATTCCACCCAGGACATTCGACGGTATTTGGTGGAGTATGACCGGCAGCGGGGTTGGCTGTCGGACGGCAGTCGGAGTGAATTGGAGAAAGCCTACCGACGGTTGGGCGGGGCCAATCTGGATGTCTTTAAGAAAGCGGTCTATGCGGTGCTCTCGAAGACTGAGACGAATGAGACATTCCCAGGTGAGTTTTGGTGGCCGACGGACACTGCCGCCGTGGGAACGAGACATCGTCTTTTTCGGACGATAAAGACCTACAAATAGACAGACACAGACAGGCTACCTGAAAGAGAGGGAGGCAGCCATACATACAGACAGACAGAAATAGAAAGAAAAAGACAAAAAGACAGACAAACAGACAGACAGACAGACAGACAGACAGACAGGCAGCTAGGCAGCTAGAAGGAGACCGTCAAGCAGACAGGCAAGCAGACTGAAGGAAAGACAAACAGATAGACAATGTTATTTTTTGTCGCCAGGCGTTACGTCCACCGTCTCCGACTGGCTCTGGATGAAGCTGTCTCAAGTCAGCCTGGCTGGCAAAGGCTTCACCCTCATCAAGCTCCAAGAGCAGGTCAAGGAGAAGTTCGATTCCAACGCCTCGGACGACGCTGAATGCTTTCTCGTTTACATCCTCACCGGGCTTTTCGAACTGGCCCTCGAAAGGCTCGCGGAGAATACGAAATACCTCATCCATGCCGTTCACATGGCTGTCTGCCTGCAGCATTCCGACATTCTGATTACGTCCAACGACTCGCAAGGTGCCAGTAGATGTAGTAATATGCTTGGGTTGGTAGGATTTATACCTTAACATGTACTGTACTGTACAGTAATTAGTTTCATGAGTTAATAGATGTAAATTCGCTTCGAGTAATCGATAACAGCTGCGTTATTCTAAGAAAAGCTTATTTTTTTATATTACCTAAACCTAATTTTATTGTAGACTTTGCTGGCATTTTAATTCTCACATTGTTTTGGTTTTAACATATTAAATCACCAGTCCGGCAAGTTAAATTCGGGAATAATTAAGTAATGGACCAATTGTTTTGCAGAAGGTGGGGACTCTCCCATCGGATTGGATTTTATCGCCCTAATCAAAAGTCACGTCCGTCCCTTTCGGAAACAGACACCCGAAGCCGCAGTCGAATACTACTTCCACCTAGCACCTTTTCCCGCTCTATGTGCGATCGATGTCCGCTCCGACCACCCATTCCGCAGCATGTTTGAACTGTGCCTGTACAAACTGGCACGGGACACACGTAGTGCCTGGAAGATTTTCGGTGTTCTCGAGGATGCCGGAGAAGACGCCGGGGAGGATGTGCGACTGCGGCGCGGAGTGGTGCATAAATTCCTGACCGATCCGGAGGGCCTGATGGTGGCCGTGGCGAAGGCATTTGAAACGGAGGGAAGGTTTGAGGAGGCGCTGGTGCTATTGGAACTGGCTGGCCAACAGAGGATGCTGCTGCAGGCGTTGCTGCGGATCCTGTCGGCAATTTTGGTAGTGCCGGTGGAGGATGCGAAGCGAAAGTCGGTGTATGCGGTCGCCACCGCTTCCGCGAAACGGTAAAGCTGTCTGTCTGTCTCTCTTTCTGTCTGTCTGTCTGTCTGTCTGTCTGTCTGTCTGTCGTTTTGTCTGTCTATCTTAACGTTTATCTATGTACTAATTGTCTTTGATCATGTTCAGACTGAACAAGAGTATTGAGGAAGAGAAGCTGATAGGGAACGTCTTCATTCTTCTGGATCTCATCACGTTTATCGACACTTTTGACCGGAAGCAATACCATCAGGCTGTCGTGATAATGAAAGAGCTGCGAATAGTTCCCGTTGATGCGGACAAAGTTCTGGAAGCGGTTCGTCAAACGGGACTTGATTAGTTCTTCCCGCTTAGTCAGGGTAATCGACGCACCTTTTTGGCATCTCTCTTTTGCTTTCAGGTGGACAATTACAAGAGTATATTGCTGACTGATGTCCGGCGTTGCGTCCCAGAAATGACGCTCTACACAATGCGCGCGCTGGTCAGTTGGTTTGCAGTGGAACGGGAGAAAACACATGGTTATCGAGTTTTGTCGCGAAGTGCTTTGGAGTATCTGTCGTCCTCCCAGCTGATGGATTCCACGATCAGCCACGGGAACGAGTTGCAGATTGACCAGGTATATTGCAAAGCTTTTGTGTTTGAGTTTTCTATCTACCTATCTTTATCGAATCCTCAATTTGTCTGTATGTCTGTTTGTCTATCAGCGTGTCTATCTGTCTGTCTGTTTGTCTGTCTGTCTGTCTGTTTGTCTGTCTGTCTGTCTGTCTGTCTGTTTGTCTGTCTGTCTGTCTGTTTGTCTGTCTGTCTGTCTGTTTGTCTGTCTGTCACTATATCTGTTAGTCTGGCAGCGTGTGTCTCTGCATATTTGTCTTTCTGTGTGCCTGCCTGTCTCCGCATCGCTGCCTGCTTGTGGTGTGTCTTGAGTTGTATTAATCGGTTTGTCTGTCTGTTGTTAGATTGTGGCCTCAGTTCATAACCATTTCCGGTCTTACCTTGCTTCTGTTTCAGCTCCGCGAGACGTTTCGGCAATATTGCCTGGCGGTTCTGGAGTTCGCGCAGTCTATCCCGTCACCGCAGCTTCCTGACCTTCTGGAGACCCTCGTGAAGCTTGAATCGACCATCAGTGGGCTCTAAACTCCTATCCATAGTCTTTCTGAAATTTCTTGCATTAATTGTCTTTTGCTGTTAGCTCTTTTACCTTCAATGCTGGCCTTTTGATTCTGTCATCAAGAATCCTTGTCATGAAAGGCACTGAATTATAATTCTTATTATTTGTGGAATAAACAAGTGTTTGCTCCTAATCTGTTAAAAATCCATCTGAATCTGTCTGCCGGAGTATCTGTTATCTGCCAGACTGTCGACTTGTCTGT
>LRSR01011893.1:0-11249 GCA_001579985.1 Hypsibius dujardini
CCCTACTAGTCCAACCATTTATACAGGGGCCGGCAGCAAAGTTGGACCAGTTTGCGCGCCATCGAACAGCTGACTGGTTTCTTTTGTAACAACCCGTTCCACGTTGTTTTTGAGTAAAACCAAGTCAGCCGGTGTAGAAAAACAATTTGTTGACGTTTGAACAATCAATCATGCCTGCTCCAATTGATTCTGAAGCGAGGGGCGCCATCTTGGCCCACCATCAGAACGGCCAATCTCATAGAAAAATATTCGATGCTTTGTTTGACCTGGGCTTTTTGGTTTCGAAGTCTACTGTCACTCGTGTTATCACGGAATTTGAACGGGAGAAGCGAGGAATCTTCAAACCAGCAAAAAAGCTCGGTTCCCAGTGCCTGCCGTACAAGCGTACCAAGGATCTCATCAGAAAAGTGGACGCAGCGACGAATGTGGATAATCCTCCAACCCTCAACCAAATGGCTGAACGGTATGATGTCTCTGAAAGGACGATTCGTCGAGTTTTGAGCAAAAATCTGCAATCGGATTTGCTTAAGAAGACCAAACGCATGCCCTATCAAACAAGCAAGGGGAGCAACGTCTTGACCGCGGACCTCGGTTTCTCAAACTTCTGGAGGGTGATCGATGGAAGTATGTAGTGTCTTTTGATGAGTTCTGGCTGTCTATCAATGATTGTAGTGAAATCCGGGACTGTTACTACCGGAAGAAGGGAAAACCAGTTTCGGAGTCGCACCGAAGTCGCACCAAAAAGTGGTGCGACGAGCATCTAATTCGTTCCACCGACCAGCAAAGTCAATTCAGCGTTCTTCCTCAACAATGTTGTGAAGCCAATAGTGGAAAAAGACGTCCCCAGGCTCTACCCGGGAGAGGAACACAAAGTCATCCTCCACTTTGATAGTGCTTCCAGTCACACGACGCCTGCGGTCTACTCTCACTTCAAATCGAAAAAAGTCAAGTACATCGGGAAAGAGGATTGGATGGCCAACAGCCCTGACCTGAGTCCTATGGATTTCGGTCCGAACGGGATTTTTAAAAAATCAATGTTTAAGAAAAAGCCCAAAGGCATCCCTGGTTTGCAACGTGCAGCGCGCCAGGTCTGGAAGGAATTCCCACTCAGCGTTTGTCGTAATGTTATGAAATCCTAGAGAGGAAGGGTGATTCAGATGCTAGATGTAAAGGGCTTTCAGATTGAAAACTCAAAAAAATAGAATAAAATACACACAACGGTGAAAAACTCGTTTGCTCAAACTGGTCCAACTTTGCTGCCGGCCCCTTTACATCCGATCGACTTCGCCAGTCAGTTCCAGCTGTCGCTTGGTCGGCAGTCTATATTCGCCTCTCAGTTCGTCCTACCCTCCGTCGGTCCGTTCATGCGCCATTCCGTTCCAACGGTCGATTGGTTTTCAGTCTGTGCTTGTCTACCAGACGGTCCTATCATCTGTTCCTTCGTTTTTGCGCCATTCCATTAAAACTGTCGGTTGGTTGTCTGCCTCAAATACCCTGTCTCTGTAACCTTGTCTAGTTATTACGCCGATCCTCTATGAATGCGATTTATACCATAGGCTACCGTATTCAGTCCTCCTGTCCTCGTATCCCCTTTTCCAGCCATGCAACCTCAAGCCTGGCGGTCAATCAATCGCCAATCATCTTCAATTTCCAAGCATTCTGATTGTCGATTATTTGATTGATTACGCTGTTGACCTTCTCCCGTCTATCTGTTCGTCCTTGCGTTTGGCTGTTTAACGTCGTTAAGGTTATTCGTCCCAGCGGTCGGTCGGTCGACTGCTCTAACAGCTCCGTCCGTCCGTCCGTCCTCGATATGTTTTCGCGCTTAATGAAGGTTCACTCCTTTCGTCGAACCATCTTCACTCCATCCGTTTTTCGGTCCCTACACCAAACCATCGGCTGATTATTCGTCTCCTCCATCTTTCGTCGACGGTCGTCCGTCCTTAATCTAGTTTGTACCGTAATCGTTTAGGTGTCCATCTTAGAGTCCCTTGCCAGGCCTTGGTCGGTCTCAATGGTCAACCGTCTCCGACTTGTCGGTCTCAACCGTCAACCGTCTCTGACCAATACTCATCGTCTGTACGCCATCCTACTTTTCATCGACCAAACCGCGGTATACTTTCCAATCGAGCGTCCAGGATGATGGGCGATCCGTCTTGAACACCGTCAAGAAGGTTGACGGTCCTTTTCCAGACTCACCATTAGCCTTCCGGACAGACCGTCCACCTTAAAGACTAACCGGAAACGGGTTGACCCGTTCTAATTCCGGAATAATTTGGGATGCGCAATGATTGTTAACATATTTTTTAATCGCCTCTAAGACACAGTTACAAGCATCAACTGCGAGCCAACGGTTCAATCGCCGCGCACTGGAATTTTCACCGCAAATGAACACTTGATAACACCGCGATAAAAATCCACATTGAAGGTGCAAATCAGGATGACGTAATGGAGAATATTTTCCACCTACATCGGAAATACTTCAGCTGTGCGCGACATACAGTTTCACGTCGCTGCATCGTCATCGTCCATTTGTACGACGGTGCATTGACTGTGCGTGTGTGTGTGCGTATGTGTGTGCGTATGTGTGTGTGTGTATGTGTGTGTGTCTGCTACCGATGCATACCATTATTTGTATAAGGACGTATGTATCGCGAGTGCATAATTGCGCCGACAGAAAATTCTGCTCTGTCAGGAACTGTCTGATCATATTTCTTTTTATCGGCTTTCCGAGCCCTCTTGCTGTGCACGCATGCAGTCCGGTTTATACACGATGTAGTCAACATATTTCATTTAGTTACTTCACTTTACCAAGTAGTCTTTCCTGATCTCAGAGACTGCCATTTTCATCGCCTTCTTTACACAAAGTATTTCACAATTTGAGAACGCCAGTGAATAAATTCAGCGACACCTTTTTAAGCAGACCGGCTGCGTCTTATTCGTCTTTCAACTGAGTGCTTTCTTGGTAGGAAAGACCGTTCATTCCGTTGCAGTGCAGTGTCTTTTGGATCGATCGGTTGGATATATGACATTTTCGCCAATATCGATTCTCACGGTGAGTCGGCATTTTACATCATGACTCGGCGGATGTCCCATGCTCATCTTTGAGCTCTCGGAGCCGAGTCACACATTCTTATATAAATTCTTAAAACAGTTCCAGAGGCAATCGACAAGTCAAACCCGGCCTGCTCATGATACTTGAAACAAGCATCCAGACATGAACACAGACACAGACACAGACACAGACACAGACACAGACACAGACACAGACACAGACACAGACACAGACACAGACATAGCCATAGACATAGACATAGACATAGACATAGACATAGACATAGACATAGACACAGACATAGACATAGACCCTTTGATCGACACTTTTCTTAAGGTTTACTAACTTTCGCTTCTATTTTTGTAGTAATTGTGATTGTTGTTTCAATTTCTTGTTGACCCTGAGGGGTTGCCTGTGCCAGAATGACGGACGAACCATCAACCGCAGCATTCGTTAACGGGATCATCTATCATCCGTTTCCTGCCGGCTTCTGTCGTGATAACTTTTGGGACTCCGCCATCACTTGGAATACAAACAATCCCGACTTCACAGAATGCTTTCAACAATCCGCCCTTGTCTGGGTTCCGTGCATGTTCCTTTGGCTCCTCCTGCCATATCAAGCCTTCGGCGGGCTGAGGAGTCGATTAAAAATACGGAAATGGAGTTGGGTATCCGTTGCAAAAACTGTAAGCAAAGAATGCTCGTCTCGTGATGATGAGACTCGTTAATATCAAACCATTGTCTACGTTATTTTTACAGACATTGTCACTCCTTTTGGTGATATTAGCTGTGGCTGAAGTTTCATATGTCGCCCACCAATGGAACACACTAGGAACTTCATCGTTACCCGATGTTGATCTCGTTGCACCCCTTGTCAAGGCAGCAACTTTTGTAAGACAATTACAAACAGACAAATAAAGCAAACTGGCAGGCAAACAACAGACCAACAGCCAGGCAGTTCTATTTGTCTGATTGTCTGTCTGATTCAAATTTCCATCCACTGGGACTGTTTACCCTACTGCCTATTGTTTATTGTTTATTGTTGGACTGACGCAGACAAACCCTTGTGGGATGTATTAATTCTGTTTGTATATAGCAGTAATCTCTGCCAAAAACAGAACAAAATACATATCTATCTATATAATGTCTGGGTTTTTATAGTTTTTCATTGTGTTACTGCCTTTTAGGGTCTCTCCGCGGTCTATATATATCTAGACAGGAGAAACGCGGAACCATCCTCAGCGGTCTTGTTTTTCTTCTGGCTCTTGACCACCATAAGCGCAATCGTCACTTTCCGATCGAAAATTGAATCTGCCCAAAAATATGTAAGCCACAAGAGCACTTGTACGTCAACTATAAATTTGATATTTTAAATGTATGCCAAATTTGTAGGGAATCAACGACCCGTTCCGGTTCGCAATTCACATGATTTATTTCCCGGCTATTTGTGCCCAATTTATCCTATCATTCGTCGCTGATTATACACGTGATTATAAGCAAGGAAATCTGGTATGTCGAAAGGGATCCAAAGTCCAACAAAAGTGCAAACAGACGGACACAGACACAGACACAGACACAGACACAGACAGACATAGGGACTGGAAAGTAGACATTCAGGCACAATTTTGGCGTTCATTATTGCAGCAACCGTGTCCGGAGCAGTATTCCTCCTTCCCTAATCGGATGATATTTTGGTGGTTTAATTCGTAAGTCATGAAGCCCTGATAAGGCGAAGGTTCGCTCGTATTTGTTGTGATTTCGATTATCCAATCAAATTGGAATGTGCTGCGTACGTTCGCTCCCCATGACCAAGCCACTTTTCCCGTGTTGTTAGGTTGGCCTATCTCGGCTGGAAGCGGCCTTTAGTGCAAGAGGATTTGTGGGACGTGAACCCGGAAGATAAGACTAAAGTTTCGGTGGATAGGCTGCAAAAGTTTTGGGGTCGGGAAATGGCTCGAATGCAACGGTAAGGGGCACTGGCTTCCATGTCATACATTGTACTACTATACGATACATAAATTTGATATCATTTCAATGGGTATGGGGCACTGGCTTCTTTGTCATAGTACTAGTATACGACGTACAAATGAGATGTCATTTCAATGACACACTCCTGAACGAAATATTGGCTGGATAAATTGCGGCAAACATACACATCGTTCAGGCCAAGCTGTCTGCCCTGTGTGATTGTGGTCAATGCCATTTTTGTTCGATTTCATTTGAAACTGCCGCTCTGTTCAGTGTAATCTGTTCTTTATGTTAATGTTTGTTCTAAGGTTTATCTGTTTTGGTTGTTCTGTTGTATTGTGCTTTGTTCTCTTGTGCTATGCTCTATTCTGTTCTGTTTTTTTCTGTTGTTTTTTTTAGTTCTGATCTACTCATTTCTGCCCTTATATGTTCTGTTCTCTTCTGATCTATTCTACTCTGGTCTAGTTTTTTCCATGTTTCGTCGTCTGCTTTCTGTGATGTTCTTCTGTTCTCTTCTGTTCTTCTCTGTTCTCTTCTGCTATTTTTCTTTTCTTTACTTTCCTGTTCTAATCTGTTCCCTCCTCTTCTGCTCCGTTCTGCTTTGCTCCGTTCTGTTCTGCTCCGTTCCGTTTTCTTCACCTCCTGCTCTAACTTGTTCTGTTCTGCTCTGTTTTATTCTCCTCCGTTTTGTTCTGTTTTGCGTGATTTGGTTTTAGTAACTTTACATGTTCGCAGATCGACCGCGGACTATTCAACACCAGAGACTGCCCGTGCCAGACGCAAACCCTACGAGCCCTCCTTGACTGCATCGCTCTTCAAAACATTCTGGCTACCTTTACTTTTTGGAGGCCTTTTAAAACTGGGCAATGATTTGGTGGTTTTTGCGGCTCCACAACTACTCCGGTAAATTTCCTAAATCTGTTCAGACTTCCTGAAAACTGTGGCGCAACGTCATGCTCCTCTGTATTTCAGGTTACTCATCGGATTCATCACGGACTTCAGCATGGAGTCTTGGAAAGGCTACATGTTCGCCGTGCTGCTGCTGTGTTCGTCCTTCTTGCAGACAATGCTCCTTGGCCATTATTTTCATTACTCTATGCGAATCGGCATGCAAGTTCGAGTAAGTACAAATACGTGACCTTTATGACTTTTTGTCACCTACTTGCTTCCCTTTTTCTAGTCCGCAGTTACTTCTGCAGTCTATCGCAAGGTATGTTCAAACAAAAGTTCATAATGAACTTGATTGACCTTACTCTCGTTTTCATGTTGTCTGATATCATATAAAATACAATAATAGCAATTATAGTGTGAGATGTAACACGCTTTTTGCTAAATGATTTAACATGCTTTGATCCAAGATAAGTTAACATGAATTATGTAATATCGTTAGTTAGTTCTTTGAATTTTTTTATTGTAGCAAATATTTTTAAAATAATGTTGCTCTATGACAGGCTCTTCGTATCACCAGTGCGGCTAAACGAAGCAGCACCGTTGGTGAGATGGTCAACCTGATGTCGGTGGACTCGCAGCGCTTTATGGACCTTACAAGCCAGCTGCATCTGATTTGGTCAGCCCCACTCCAAATGGGCCTTGCCCTGTACTTTCTGTGGGGAACCCTGGGTCCGTCTGTTTTGGCAGGTCTGGCCACGATGATTCTGATGGTGCCCATCAACGCGGTGATCGGCACTCGTTCTCGCACATTGCAGGTATAGAAGGCATCAAAATACGCCCATCCAATCACGCCAGAAGGAACAGTCTAGAACTAAACGAAACGAAACGAAACTTACTAGAGCACAGCTTGTCGAAACAGAACAGCGAACTCGACCAGAACCACTCAAGCAAAACAGAATTAAACAGAACGGAGTCTAGCAGGGCAGACAAGTCAATTGAGAATAGCACAAACCAATATATAGAAGACCAGACTGAACAAACTTACACTAGAACCCAGAGTTCCCAAACAATACAAAACAGAACGGAACTGAACAGAACAGAACAGAATAGAACAGAATAGAACAGGAAAGAAAATAACAGAAAAGAACTAAACCATGCAAAACAGAACGGAGCAGAAAGGAACAGAACAGAGAATGGAACATAATAGAACAGAACAGGGAAGAAAATGTTAGAAATGAAATTATTCGTTGACGGAATAATAAGATCAGCGCAGACCAGAACAGAAGAGAACAAATCCAAGATTCCTGGTGGAAAGCGATAGGAACAGAACAACAGTGTTCATGTAGCACAAAGAGCTAGAAAATAGGATTACAGACCTGATTAAACAGAGAAACCGAAAAGTAACAGAGCAGAACAATGTTCAATAGTGTTGCGCACCCAAATTGACTAGCACATGACCGAGACTTTGTTTCTTAATTGTCCAGATCTCTCAAATGAAAGAAAAAGACGGCCGGATTAAAACGATGACGGAAATTATGAACGGCATGAAGGTGCTCAAGCTGTACGCCTGGGAACAGTCCTTCCAAGACCAGGTTTCGGGCATCCGCGACAGAGAGGTAAGATAACTTCCCTCCATCGTAGATACTTGACAGAAATCAACGCTTTTTCTGTCACAGCTGGATACTCTGAAAAAAGCGGCCTACCTGTCCGCAATTTCTTTTCTCACCTTCATCTTATCCCCATTCATGGTGGCGCTCACGACTTTTGCCACCTACGTCATGGTGGATGAGAACAACATCCTGGACGCGGAGAAAGCCTTCGTCAGTCTGTCGCTCTTCAACATCCTTCGCATGCCCCTGACCATGCTGCCTCAAGTTATCATTTCGGTCATTCAGGTAGAGGAATTGGCGCAAAAGCCTCACGGACATTTTTTTATCTCGTCATTTTCAGCTTCCATAAACTTCATCCATTTTCTTTCAGGCTAAGGTGTCTGTAGACCGTCTATCAAAATTTCTCCGGAACGACGAACTCGACCCGAACAACGTTCGAATTGTTCCATCCTCCGATCGAACGGTCACATCCGCAGTTTCCATTGAGCGCGGCAACTTTGCCTGGGGAAAGGATGATTCACTCTGCCTGAAGGACATCGACATCGACGTGAAGGAGGGTCAGTTGGTGGCAGTTGTCGGACAGGTCGGAACAGGAAAGTCCTCTTTAATGGCTGCGATGCTGGGATTGATGGAAAAACGTTCCGGTGACGTGAGCCAAAAGGTGAGAATCCATCAGACGTCGGCCCTTGCAATTGAAGGTCAAGTTATTGTTGGTTGCAGGGAAGTATTGCGTATGTCAGTCAGCAGGCCTGGATTCAGAATATGACCCTGAAGCAGAATATCCTCTTCGGTAATCCGTTGGACGAACGACGCTATCAGCAGGTCATTGATGCGTGTGCCTTGAGACCGGATTTGGAGATGCTGCAGGGAGGCGATCAGACGGAAATCGGAGAAAAGGGCATCAATTTGAGCGGTGGTCAGAAGCAGCGTGTCAGCTTGGCTCGAGCTGTATACTGCAATTCTGATGTCTATGTCTTGGATGATCCTCTGAGTGCTGTAGATTCTCATGTGTAAGTCACTTGTTTGTCCGACGGCCTGTCAGGTCGATACGCTGACTGTTCTTCATCTGTCTGTTCCTCCGTCTGTGCCTTCGTCTGTTTGTACATCTGTGTGCTTGACGATTCCTCTGCTGTCCCTTAATCTCTCCCTCCGTCTCGTTTTCCATCTGTCCGTCCATCCGTCCATCCGTCCATCCTTCCATCCGTCCGTCCGTCCTTCCATCTGTCCGTCCGTCCGTTTATCCATCCGTCCATCTGTCCGTCTTCCCCCGTCCCCCCCCCGTCCGTCCGTCAGTCCGTCTGTTCGTTTGCTCGTTTGTCCGTCCGTCTGTTTGCCGTCGGTCTTATAGACTGTCTTCTATTCTTTTTTCGATATGTCCGTTTGCCTGTTTGTTGGTCGGCCATTATGCCATTTATTTTTGCATTTAGAGGGAAACACATTTTCGACCAAGTCATCGGGCCGAACGGAATCCTTAAAAACAAGACCAGAATTCTCGTCACCCACGGCATCGGGTTTCTCTCGCAGACGGACAACATTTTTGTCCTAGCAAATGGAACGGTCTCGGAGACGGGATCGTACGAGCAGCTCGTCCATAATAGAGGCGCATTTGCCAATTTCTTACGGACCTACCTCACGGAAGATGACGAGTCCCTGGAGTCGGATGATCCGGAGACGGCGTCTCTCAAGCAGGAGATTCTCACCGAATTGGGGACTGCAGAGATACCCAACGGAAACGGCCCTGCAGCGAGAGCAGAACGATCAATGTCAATTACCAGTCTAACTTCGCGCGCATCTATGAGGAAGATTAAGAGATTGATGTCGAGGCAGGATTCGAAAATGCCGAAGATGACAGAAAAGGAGGCAACTGATGCTAAAGGACCCGCAAATAAAGGGAATCTGGTGGAACTGGAGAAATCCGAGATCGGAGGCGTGAAATGGAATGTAAGTCCCAGTTCCCTGCCACCCAAAAATCGAAACAGCTTAATGGAAACATATAAAGTGAAAGTTAAATAGCTTTATTTCTAACAAAGTTTAACACATTTCAGTTATGATCGAATAATAAACACACTACAACATTGGCCATTTGCAATTTATAATTATGCTCACTAACCAATTTTATTGAGATTATCCGAAAACAAACTTTCGAGCATGATACACAAATGCACCAGTACTCGAGTACGACATAAGAAATAAAGGTCAAAAGATTTTTAATTAAAAAACAAGGATCAAATTGGTTGATCACATAAAGCACTAAAATATTATGATTCTTGATAGTTGTTTTACGATATGCAGTTGATTATTTATATTCATTTTTAAGAACTTTTTAGAACTTTTAATATTAACGTTTTTAAATTTACTTACAGTTAATGATTTTTAATAATTGTTAATCTTTTATCAAGAGCTTCATTTATACATTAGACAATCAAAACCTTTAATAATTTCTATTTTTAATAGTTGTTAATACCTTTTAATAATAGTCTCTTAAGATAATGTAGCTAATAACATTTGATAACTTAATAATTGTTTCCTCAGGTCTATTGGCTGTTCCTCAAACATATGTCCCTTCCGGCGGCCATGGGGATGATACTCTTCTACATCATCTTTAACGGTATCAGTGTCTATACAAACATCTGGCTGGGTGATTGGGCGGAGGATTCGAAGGACCCTATGCGACGAAACAGCACCGAGTGGCGAGATTTCCGCCTTGGAATCTATGGCGGCCTTGGCGGCGTTCAGGGTACATTAACAATTGAATCAATTATTATTAAATCCGGAAATTCTTTTATGCAGAATTTGACAAGGTTCTTCTTTATTTTCTTCTCGCATAGGACTCTTCATATATTTTTCGATGCTCGTTGCCGCGTACGGCCAAATTCGAGCCAGCCGGAAACTTCATCAAAATATGTTGGCACGAATCTTCCGCGCTCCCATGGCATTTTTTGATACCACTCCGCTCGGTCGAATTATCAACCGTTTCAGCAAAGATATCGACACTGTAAGTGTGCCTGAAAATTATTCTTACACAATGGTAATAAAAAGTTTGTCTTTGTAGCCGCTTGACTTGGCTCATTAATTAATAAATAATCAGTAATCGTTTCATGTTTGCCATTTCTACAGTCTTATCAGTCATAAACCCAATATTCAATTGTTTAATTTTTTAAAGATTTCTGTATGCCCCATTTACTAATAAACGTTAAATGAATTTTTTAATTATTAATTACAGTTTTTAAAAATCCGCGTGAATCAGCAATGTTTTGTTTTTCACAGGTGGACACCGCATTGCCTATGTTAATTCGCATGTGGCTTAACTGTATGTTCAGTGTGATCGCGACAATTGTAGTAGTAAGTTGAAATACATTTTCCATTTTTCTGAGTCATCCTCGAATATTTTTACGCGTATGCTTTTTTTGCAGATTTGCATCGGCACGCCTCTCTTTGCATCGGTCATTGTTCCTCTGGGATTCGTCTATTATGTCATCCAGCGGTTCTTCATAGCTTCCAGTCGACAACTCAAGCGATTGGAGTCCGTGTCTCGGTCACCGATTTACTCCCACTTTCAAGAGTCTGTCACTGGAACTAGCACTATCGTTGCCATGAAGCAGAGCGAACGCTTCATTCAGGATAACGAGGAACGGGTGGATCTTAACAATGCATCCTACTATCCTAATCTAGTATCTCAAAGGTGTGGCTCAGCAGACAGACAGACAGACAGACAGACAGACAGA